>JAIUJO010001313.1:95000-130000 GCA_023846275.1 Vanilla planifolia | reverse complement strand
AAGAAGAAAGAAGAAGAAAGAAGAAGGAAGAACATGAAGAAGAATGAAGAAGAAAGAAGTTAAAAGAAGAAGAAAGAAGAAGAGGAAGAAAAAAGAGTATGAAGAAGAAAGAAGAAGAAATAGAAGAAAGAAGAAGAAGAAGAAGAATGTAGAAGAAGAATGTGAAGAAGAAGAACGATAAAAAGAAAGAAGATTAAGAAGAAAGAAGATGAAAGAAAAAGAAGAAAAAACCAGAAGAAAATAGAAGGAGAATGAAGTAGAACAAGGAGAAGAAAAAGAAGAAGATGAAGAAGAAAGTAGATGAAAAAGAAGAAAAAGAAGAAGAATGAAGTGCAAGAAGAAAAAGAGGAAGAAGAAGAAGAGAAAGAAAGTAGTAGTAGTAGAAGAAGAAGATGAAGAAAGAAGAAAAAGAAAAAAGAAAGAAAAAGAATGAAGAAGATGAAAGAGCAAAGGAAAAGAAAGATGAAGAAGTAGAAGAAGAAAGAGGAGGAAAAGAAGAAGAAGAAGAAGATGATGATGATGATGATGAAGAACAGGACGAAGAAGAACAAGAGCAATTCAAAGAAGAAGAAGAAGAAGAAGAAGAAGAAGAAGAAGAGAAGAAAGAAGATGAAGAAGAAAGAACATGATCAAAGAAGATGAAGAAAGAAGAAGAGGAATGAAGAAGATGTGAAAAGGAGTAGTAGAAGAAGAAGAAGAAGAAGAAGAAGAAGTATAAAGAAGAAAAACACAAAATAAATTTGAAAGAACATGAAGAAGAAGATCAAGAAGAAGAAGTAGTAGTAGATGACTAAGAATGAAGAAGAAAAAGATGAAAAAAAAGAAAAATGAAGTAGAAGAAGAACAAAAAGAAAAAAGAAAAGGAAGAAAAAGAAGAAAAAAGAAGTAGAAAGAAGAGAAACAAAGATGAAGAAGAAAGATAAAGAAAGAAGAAGAAAGAAGAAGAAGAAGAAAGAAGCAGAAGAACGATATGAAGAAAGAAGAACAAATAGAAGAAGAAGTAGAAGAAAAACTCGAAGAAGAAGAAGAAAGAAGAAGAAAAAAAAAAGAACAAGAAGAAGAAGATAAAGAAGAAAGAAGAAGAAGAACAAGAAGAAATAAGAAGAAAGAAGAAGAAGAAGAATGAAAAATGAAGAAGATGGAGAAGAAGAACAAGAACAAGAACAAAAAAAAGAGGAGGAATAAGAAGAAAATGAAGAAGATGAAGACGTAGAGGAAGAAAAGAAAGAAGAAGAAGAAGAAGAAGAAGAAGACGAAAAAAAAGTAGTAGAAGAAGAAGAAAGAAGAAGATAGAAGAAGAAGAAGACTGAAGATGAAGAAAAAAAGAAGAAAGAAGAAGAATGAAGTAGAAGATGAAGAAGAAGAAGAAGAAGAAGAAGAAGAAGAAAATAAAGAAGAAGAAGAAGAAGATAATGAAGAAGAAGAAAGAAGAAGTAGAAGAAGAGGAAAGAAGAAGAAGAAGAAGAAGAAGAAGAAGAAGAAGACGAAAAAAATGAAGAAGAAGAAGAAGATGAAAGAAGAGCAAGAAGAAGCAGAAAAAGAAGTAAGAAGAAAAAGAATGAAGAAAAAAGAAGAAAGAAGAAAAAGAATGAAGAAAGAAGAAGTAAGAAGAAAAAGAAAGAAAATAGAAGAGGAATGTATAAGACGAAGAAAAAGGAAAAGAAAAAAAAGAAGAAAAGGAAGAAGAAGAAGAAGAAGAAGAAGAAGGCAAAGATCTAGAAGAAGTAGTAGAAGAAGAGGAAGAGGAAGAAGAAGAGGAAGAAGAAAAAGAAGAAGAAGAAGAAGAACAAGATGGAGAAGAAGAAGAAGAATAAGGAAGAAGAGAAAGAAAGAATAAGAAGAAAGAAGAGAAAAAGAAAGAAGAAGAAAGATGAAGAAAAAAGTAGAAGAAGAAGAAAAAGAACAAAGAAGAAGAAGAAGAAGAAAAAGAACAAAGAAGAAGAAGAAGAAGACGAATGAAGAAGAAGAAAATAGAAAAGGAAGAAGATGAAAAAGAAACAAAAGATGAGGAAGAAGAAGAAGAAAAGAGGAAAGAAGAAGAATAAAAAGAAGAAATAAGAAGAAGGAGAAGTAGAAGGAGGAGAAGAAGAAGAAACAAGAAGAAGAAGAAGAAGAAATAAGAAGAAAAGAATGAAGAAGAAAAAGAAAGTACAAAAAGGAGAAGAAGAAGAAAGAAGAAGAAGAAGATGGACAAAGTGAAAGAGGAAAAAGAAAAAGAAGATTATGAAGGGAAAATAAGTAGAAGAAGAAAGAAGAAGAAGAAGAAGAAGAAGAAGAAAGAAGAAGAAGAAGAAAAAAAGAAGGAGAAAGAAAAGAAGGAGAAAGAAAAAGAAGAAGAAGAAGAAGAAAGAAGAAGAAGAAGAAGAAGAAGAAGAAAAGAAGAAGAAGAAGAAGAAGAGGACGAAGAAGAAAGAAGTAGAAGAAGAAAAAGAAGAAGAAAAAGTAGAAGAAAAAAAAAGAAGAAGAAAAATGTAGAAGCAGTAGAAAGAAAAAAAGAAAGAAGTAATAGAATGAAGAAGAAGAAGAAGGAGAAGGATAAGAAGAAAGGAGATTAACGAGAAAGAAGAAGAAGAAAAAAAAGAAAGAACAAAAAATAAAGAAGAAGAAGAAGAAAGAAGAAGAAAGAAGAAGTAAACTAAGAGGAAGATGAAGAAGAAAAGGAAGAAGAAAGAAGAAGAAGAGGGAGAAAAAAGAAGAAGAGGAAGCAGAAAAAAGAAGAAGAAAAAAGAAGAAGAAAGAAGAGGAAGAAGAGGAAGAAGAGGAAGAAGAAAAAGAAGAAGATGATGAAGAAGAAGAAGTGGTAGAAGAAGGAAGAAGAAGAATAAAGAAGAAAGAATGAAGAACAAGACGAAAGATGAAGAAGAAAGAAGAAGGAAAAGAAGAAAGAAGAAGAAGAAGAAGGAAGAAGAGAAGAAGAAGAAGAAGAAGAAAGGAGAAGATGAAAGAAGAAGAAGAAGAAGAAAAAGAAGAAGAAGAAGAAGAAAGAAGAACAAGAAGAAAGAAGAACAATGAGAAAAATAAGGTGGAGAAGAAGAATAAATAAGAAGAAGAAAAAAATAAATAAAGAAATAGAAGAAGAGGAAGAGTAAGAAGAAAGAAGATGAGGAAGAGAGAAGAAGAAAGAAAGAGAAAAAGAAAGAAGAAGAAGAAAAGATGAAAGACAAAGAAGAAGTAGAAGAAGAAGAAGAAGAAAGAAGTAGAAGAAAAAGAAGAAAGAGGAACAAGAAGTAGAATAGAAGAAGTGGAAGAAGAAAATAAAAGAAGAAGAAGAAAGAAAAAGAAGAAAGGTGAAGACGAAAGTAGTAGAACAAGAAAAAGAAAGATAAGAAAGAAGAAGTAGAAAAAAAAAGAAAGAAAAGGAAGAAGAAACAAGAAAAAGAGGAAAGAAGAAAGGTGAAGACGAAAGAAGTAGAACAAGAAAAAGAAAGATAAGAAAGAAGAAGTAGAAAAAAAAAAGAAAGAAAAGAAGAAAAACAAGAAAAAGAGGAAAGAAGAGGAAGAAGAAAGAGGAAGAAGAAAGATAAAAGAAAGATGAAGAAGGAAGATGGGGAGGGAAGACGAAGAAGAAGAAGAATAAAGAAGAAGAAGAAGAAGAAGAAGAGGAATGAAGAAGAAGAAGAATAAGAAGAGGAATAAAGAAGAAGAAGAATAAGAAGAAGTGAGAAAGAAGAAAAAGAAGAGAAAGAAGAAAACGAAGAAGAACATGAATAAGAAGAAGAAGAGAAGAAGAAGAAAAGGAAAGAAGAAGAAGAATAAGAAGAAAGAAGAACAAGAAGAGAGAATAAGAATAAGAAAGAAGAAGAAGAAGATGAACAAAGAAGAAAGATGATGAAGAAGAAAGAAGAAGGAAAATTTAAAAGAAGAAGAGAAAAGAACAGAAGAAGAAAGACAAAGAAGTAGAAGAGAAAGAAAGAAGAAGAAGAAGAAGAAGAAGAAGAAGAAGAAAGAAGAAGGACAAAAATAAGAAATAAGAATAAGAAGAATAACAAGAGGTAGAAAAGCTAGAAGATGAAAAAAAAGATAAGGAGAAGAAGAAGAACAATAAGAAGAACAAAGAAAGAAGTAGAATAAATAAGAAGAAGAAAAAAGAAGAAGGAAGAAGTAGAAGGTGGAGAAGAATAAGAAACAAGAAGAAGAAGAAGATGGAGATGTAAAAAGAAGAAGAAGAAAATGAAGAACAACAAAGAAGAATAAGAAAAAGAAAGAAGAAAGAACGAAGAAGAAGAAGAATGAAGAAGAATAAAGTAGAAGAAAAAGAAGAAGAAGAAGAAGAAAGAAGAAGAAGAAGATGGATAAAAAGAAAAAAAGGAGAAGAAGAAAATGAAGAAGAAGAAGAGGAAAGAAAGAAAGAAAAAGAGAGAAGAAGAAAGAAGAAAGAAGAAAGAAGAAGAAGAAGAAGAAGAAGAAGGAGAAGAAGAAGAAAGAAAGAAAGAGAACAAGAAGAAGAAAGAAAAAGAAGAAAAAAGAAGAAGAAAAAAGAAGAAGAAGAAGAACATGAAGAAACAAGAAGAAGAAGAAGAAGAAGAAAGAAAGAAGAAGAAGAAGAAGAGAAGAAGAAGAAGAAAGAAAGAAGTAGAAGAAGAAGAAGAAGAAGAAGAAGAAGAAGAATAAAAAGAAGAAGAAGAAAAAGATGAAGAAGAATAAAAAAGTAGAAGAAGAAGAAGAGGAAGAAAGAAAAAAAGAGAGAAAAAATCGATTAAAGAAGAAGAAGAAGAAGAGGAATAAAGAAGAAGAAGAAGAAGAAGAAAGAAGAAGAAGAAGAAAAAGAAGAAGAAAGAAATAAAGAAAGAAAAAGAACTAGAAGAAGAAAGAAAAGAAGAAAAAACAAGAAGAAAGAAGAAGAAGAACATGAAACAAGAAGAAGAAGAAGAAGAAGAAGAAAGATGAAGAAGAAGAAGAAGAAGAAGAAGAAGAAGAAAGAAGAAGAAGAAGAAAAAGAAGAAGAAAAGATGATGAAGAAGAAAAAGTAGAAGAAGAATGAGAAGAAGAAGAAAGAAAAAAGAAAGAAGAAATCGAATAAAGAAGAAGAAGAAGAAGAAGAAGAAGAGGAACAAGAACAAAAGGAGGAAGAAGAAGAAGAAGAAGTTGAAGAAGAAAGTAGAAGAAGGACAAAAAGAAAAAAGAAGAACTAGAAGAATAACAAGAGGTTGAAAAGGAAGATGTAAAAGAAAAAAAAGAAGTGGAAGGAGAAGATGTAGGAGAAGAAGAACAAGAAGAAGAAAAAAGAAGAAAAAGAAATAAGTAAAAGAAGAATAAACAAGAAGAAGGAAGAAGTAGAAGGAGAAGAAGTAGAAAAAACAACAAAAAGAAGAAGTAAGAAGAAGAAGAAGAAGAAGAGGAAGAAAAAGAAGAAGAAGAAGATTAGGAAGAAGAAGAAGGAAGGAGAAGAAGAAGAAGATAAAAAAGAAGAAAGAAAAAAAAGAAAAAGAAGAAAGAAGAAGAAGAAGAAGAAGATGAAAACCGAAGAAGAAGAAAATGAAAGATGAAGAAAAAAGAAGAAGAAGATTGGAGAAGAAGAAGAAGAAGAAAGAATAAAAAGATGAGGAAGAAGAAAGAAAGAAAGAAGAAGAAGAAGAAGAAGAAGAAGAAGAAGAAAGTAGAAGAAGAACAAAGAAGAAAAAGAATAAGTTGTTGTAGAAGAAGAAGGATAAGAAGAAAGATTAAGGTGAAACAAGATGAAGAAAGAAAATGACGAAATAAGAAGTTGAAAAAGAAGACGGACAAAATGAAAGAAGACGAAGAAGAAAAAGAAGAAGCATGAAATAGAAGAAGAACAAAGAAGAAAAAGAAAAAAAAAAGAAAGAAAGAAACAGAAGAAGAAGAGAATGAAGAAGAAGAAGAAGAAAGAAGAAGAAGGAGGAGAAAGAAGATGAAGAAGAAGAAAAAGAAGAAAAGAAGAAGAGGAAGAAGAACAAAAAAGAAGAAGAAGAAAAAGAAGAAAGAAGAAGGAGAAAGAGGAATAAGAACGATAAAGAAGTAGAAGAAGAAGAAGGATAAGAAGAAAGAAGATTAAAGAGAAAGAACAAGAAGAAAAAAGAAGTAAAAAAAGAAGAAAGAAGAAGAATGAACAAGTAAAAGATAAAGAAAAAAAACAAGAAGATGAAGAAAAAAAGAAAAAGAAGAAAGAAAAAGAAGAAGAAAGAAGAAGACAAAAGTGGAAGTAGAAACAAGAAAAAGAAAGAACAAGCAAAAAGAAGAAGAAGAAGAAGAAGAAGAAGAAGAAGAAAGAAGAAGAAGAAGAAACAAGATGAATGAAGAAATAAAAGGATCAAGAAGAACAAAGAAGAAAAAGAAGAATAAAGAAGAAATAGAAAGAAGAAGGGAACATTGAAAAAATAAGGAGGATAAGGAGAAAGAAAAATAAGAAGAAGAAGAATAAAGAAGAAGAAGAAGAAAAAGAAGATGAAGAAAGAAGATGAAGAAGAAGAAGTAAATAAAAAAAAGAAGAAAGAGTTGTAGAATAAAGAAGAAGAAGAAGATAAAAAGGAGAAGATGATAAAGAAAAGGAAAGATAATGAAGAAGTAGAAGAAGAAGTAGTAGAGGAAGAATATGAAAAGGAAGAGAAGAACAAGAAGAAGAAGAAGAGGAAAGAAGAAGAAGAAGAAGAAGAAGAAGAAGAAGAAGTAGAAGAAGTAGAAGAAGTAGAAGATAAAGAATAAGAAGAATATAGAAGAAGAAGAAAGAAGATGAAGAAAGAAAAGAAAAAAGAAGAAGATAAAGAATTAGAGAGAAGACAAAGAAGAAGAAGAACAAGAAGAAGAATAAGAGGAAGAAGAAGAAAGAAGAGGAAGAAGTCGAAGAAGAAGAAAAAAAAAGATGAAGAAGAAAAAAGAAGAAAAATAAGAAAGAAGAAGAACAAAGAGGAAGAATAATGATGATGAAGAAGAAGAAGAAGAAGTATAAGATGAAAGTCGGTTAAAGAGAAAGAAGAAGAAGAGAAAATTAGACGAAAAAAGAAGAAAGAAGTAGAAAGAACAAGAAAAAAAAAGAAAGAAGAACAAGTAGTTGAAGAAGAAGAAGAAAAAAAAGAAAGAAGAAGATAAAAGTGGAAGTAGAAACAACAAGAAGAAAGCTGAAGAAGCAAATAAAAAGAAGAATAATGAAGAAGAAGAAGAGGAAGAAAGAAAAAGAGAAAGAAACAAGAAGAATGAAGAAATAAATGAAATAAGAAGAAGAAAGCAGAAGAAGAAAGAAGAAAAATAAAGAAGGAAGAAAAGAGAAACGAAGGAAGAAGAAGAAGAAAGAAGAAGAAGAAGGCAGAACAAAATAATAACAATAATAATAAGAACAAGAAGAAGAAAGAAAAAGAAGAAAAAAAGTAAAAAGAAGAAGAAGAAGAAAAAGAAGAAGAAGAATAGAGAAGAAGAAGAAGAAGAAGAAAAAGAAGTAGAAAGAAGCAAAAGAAAGAGGAAAGAAGAAGAAAGAATAAGAGGAAAGAAGAAAAGAGAAGAAAGAAGAAAAATAAAGTGAAAGAAGATGAAGAAGAAGAAGAGGAAGAAGAAGAAAAAAGAAGAAGAAAGAAAAAGAAGAAAGAGGAATAAGAATGATGAAGTAGAAGAAGAAGAAGGATAAGAATAAAGAAGATTAAAGAGGAGAAAAAGGAAGAAGAAAAAAGAAGAACAAAAAATAGAAGAAGAAGAATGAACAAGAAGAACAAGAAGATGAACAGAAGAAAAAGATGAAATAAAAGAAGAAGAAAGAAGAAGACGGAAGTGGAAGTAGAAACAAGAAAAAGAATGAAGAAGAAGAAAGAAGAAGAAGAATAATGAAGAAGAAAAAGAGGAAGAAGAAGAAGAATAAGAAGAAGACGAAGAAGAAAAAAGAAGAAGAAGAGGAAAAAAGAAGAATGAAGAAATAAAAGGAACAAGAAGAAGAAGAAAGAAGAATAAAGAAGAAAAAGAAAGAAAAAGGAAGCTTAGAAAGAAGGAGGAGAAGGAGAAAGAAAAAGAACAAGAAGAAGGAATGTAAAGAAGAAGAAGAAGAAGAAAAAGAAGAAGAAAAACGAAGAAGAAGAAGAAAGAAGAATAATGAAGAAAATGAAAGAAGGAAACGTGGAAAGAAGAAGGAGGAGAAGGAGAAAGAAAAAAAAGAAGAAGAAGAAAAATAAAGAAGAAGAATAAAAAATAAAAGAAGAAAAAATAGAAGAAGAAAAAAGATGAAGAAGAAGAAGAAGAAGTAAAAGAAAAAAGAAGAAAGAGTTGTAGAATAATGAAGAAGAAGAAGAAAAAAGGAGAAGAAGATAAAGAAAAAGAAAGACGACGAAGAAGAAGAAGTAGAGGAAGAAGATGAACAGAAAGAAGAAGAATAAGAAGAAGAAGAAGAGGAAAGAAGAAGAAGAAAAAATAGAAGACGAAAGAAGAAGCAGAAAGAAGAAGAAGAAAGAAGAAAAAGAAGAAAGAAAAAGATGAAACAAGAAGAAGAAGAAAGATGGGGAAAGAAGAAGAAGGAAGATGAAGAAGAAAAAAGACGAAGAAGGAAAAAGAATATGAAGGGGAAGCAAGAAGAAGAAGAAGAAAGAAGAAAGGGATGAAAAAGAAGGAAAAAGGAGGAGGAGAAGAAGAAGAAGAAAGAAGTAGTAGTAGAAGAAGAAGAAGAAGAAGAAGAAGAAGAAAAAGAAGATAAAGAAGAAGAAGAAAAAGAAAAAGAAGAAGATAATGAAACAAGAAGAAGAATAAAAAAAAAAGATAAAAGAAGAAGAAGAAAGAAAAAAAAAGAATGAAGAGGGGGAAAAAGAAGAAGAACAAAGAAGAAAAAGAAGAAAAACACGAAGGGGGAGAAGAAGAAGGAGATTTAGAAGAAAAAGAAGAAGATGATGAAGAAAAAGAAGAAGAAGAAAAAGTAGAAGAAAGAAGAAGAAGAGGAAAAAGGAGAAAGAAGAAAGAAGAATAGGAAGAATAAGACGTAAAAAAGAAGAAGAAGATGATAAGCAATAAAGAAGAAGAAAGAAAAAGAAGACAATGAAGTAGAAGAAAAGGATGAAGATGAAGTGGAAGGAGCAGAAGAAGAAGAAGAAGAAGAAGAAGAAGAAGTAAATGAAGAAGAAGAAAGAAGAAGAAGAAGAAGAAGACAGAAGAAGAAGAAGAAGGAAAGAAGAAGAAGAAAAATAAGAAAGAAGAGGAGGAAGAAGAAGAAGAAGAATGAAGAAGGAAAAAAAAGAAGAGGAATGAAGAAGTAGATGGAGAAGAAGAAGAGAGAAGAAAGTAGATGAAGAAGAAAGAAGAAGAATAACGAAGAAGAAGTAGAAGAAGAAGAAAATAAAGATGAAGAAGAGGAAAAAAAAGTAGAAGAAGAATAAGAATAAGAATAAGAAGAAGAAGAGGAAGAAGAAGGAATAAGTTGAAGAAAGAAGAAGAAGAAAGAAGAAGGAAGAAGAAGAAGGAAGATGAAGAAAGAAGAAGAAGAAGAAGAAGAAGAGGGAGAAGAAGAAAGAAGAAGAAGAAGAAGAAGAAGAAGAAGAAGAAGAAGAAGAAGAAAGTAGAAAGAAGAAGAAGAAGAAGAAAAGGAAGAAGAAAAAAGAAGAAGAAAAAGAAGAAGAAAGAAACGAAAAAAAGAAAAAGAAAGAAAAAAGAAAGAATGAAAAAGAAGAAAAAAGATGAAGAAAAAAGAAGCAGAAGAATGAAGAAGAGAAAATAAGAAGCAGAAGAAAGAAGAAGGAGAAGAAGAAAAAGAAAAAGAAAGAAAAAGTAGTAGAAAAAGAACAAGGAAGATGATGAAAAAGAAGAATGAAGAAGAAGAAGAAGAAGAAGAAAAACAATAAGAAAGATGAAGAAAGAGGCAAAAGAAGAGGAAGAAGAAAGAAGAACAAGATGAAAAATGAAGAAGAAGAAGAAAGAAGAAAAAAATGAAGAAAGAAGAAGAGGAAGAAAGAAGAAGAAGTAGAGGAAAGAAGAAGAAGAAGAAAGAAGGAGAAAAAGAAAGAAGGGGAAGAAAGAAGAAGAAGAAGAAGAAGAAGAAGGAGAAGAAAAAGAAGAATAGGAAGAAAAAAGATTAAGAAGAAAGAAAATAAAAAAGAAAAAATAAGAAAAATGAAGAGGATGAAAGAAGGAGAAGAAGAACAAGAAGAAGAAAAGGAAGAAGGAAGAACAAGAAGAAGAAGAAAGAAGACGAAGAAGAGGAAGAAGAAGAAGAAGGAGAAGAAGAAGGAGAAGAAAGAAGAAGAAGAAGAAGAAGAAGAAAGAGGAAAAGAGAAGAAAGAAGAAGAAGAAGAAAGTAGAAAGAAGTGGAAGAGGAAGAAGAAGAAGAAAAAGAAGAACAAAAAGAGAATGAAAAGAAGAAGTGGAAGAAGAAAAAGAAGAACAATAAGGTAAACAAGAAGAAGAAAAAGAAGAAAGAAGAAGTAGAAAAAGAAGAAGAAGAAGAAAGAAGATGAAGAAAAAGAAGAAGAAGAAAGAAGAAGAAGAAGAAGAAGAAGAATAAGAAGAAAAAGCAAAAGAAAGAAGAAGAAGAAAAGGATGAAAAAAGAAAGAAGAATAAGAAGAATAAGAAGAAGAAAAAGAACAAGAAGAAGAAGAAGAATAAACAAGAAGAAGAAGAAGATGATGACGATGAAGAAGAAGAAGAAGAAGAAGCAGATCAAGAAGAAGAAGAAAGAAGAAGAAAGAAGAGGAGGAAGAAAGAAGAAGAATAAGAAGGTAGAAGAGGATGAAAGAAGAAGAAGAAGAAGAAGAAGATGAAAGAAGAAAGAATAAGAAAGAAGAAGAAGTAGAAGAAAGAAGAAGAACATAGAAGAAATAGAAGAAAGAAGAAGAAGAAGAAGAAATAAGGAGTAGAAAAAAAAGATAGAAGAAGAAGAAGAAAGCAGAACAACAAAGAAGAAGAAAAAGGATGAAGTAGAAAAAAGAAGAAGAAGAAGAAGAAGGAGAAGAAGAAGAAAGATGAAAAAGGAGAAAGATAAAGAAGATAGAACAAGAAGAAAGAAGAAGAGGAAGAAGAAGAAAGACGAAGAAGAAAAAGCAGAAGCAGAAGAGGAAGAAGAAAGAAGAAAGAAGTAAAAGAAGAAGAATAAGAAGAAAGAAGAAGAAGAAGAATATAAGAAGAAGAAAAACGAAGAAGAAGAAGAAAGTAGAAAAAGAAAGAAGAAAAAGAAGAAGAATGAAGAAGACGATGAAGAGGAAGAAGAAAGAAGAACAAGAAAATCAAGAAGAAGAAGAAGAAAAAGAAGAAAAGAAAGAAAATGAAGAAGAAAGAAGAAGAAGAAGCACGAAGAAGAATTAGAAGTGGTAGAAGAGAGCAAAAAAGTAAAAGAAGAAAGAAGAAGAAAAATAATGAAGAAAGAAGAGGAAGGAAGAAGAAAAAGAAGAAGAAGAAGAAGAAGAAAGATTAAGAAGAAAGAAAAGGAAGAAAGAAGAAATAAGAAAGAAGAAAGAAGATGAAGAAGAATAAAGAACATGATGAAGAAGATAAGAAGAAAGAAGAAGAAGATAACAGAGGAAGAAGAAGAAGAAGGAGAAAAAGGAAAAAGTAGAAAAAGAAGAAGGAAGAATAAGAATAAGTAGAAATAAGTATAAGATGAAGAAGGAAGAAGAAGAAGTAGAAAAGAAGAAGAAGAGGAAAAGGAAGAAAGCAAAAGAAGAAAAATTAGAAGAAAAAAGAAGGAAAAAAAGAAGAAAGAAGAAGAAGAAAAATGAAGAAGAAAGAAAAAGAAGATGAAATATGTGGAGGAAGTAGAAGAAAAAGAAGAAATAAGAAGAAGAAGAAGAAGAAAAAAGAAGAAAAAGAAGAGGAAAAAGAAGAAGAAGAAGAAAAAGGAGGAGAAGAAAGAAGAAGAAGAAAGAGGAAAGAGAGAGACGAAGAAGAAGAAATAAAAAGAAAAAAGAAGTTGAAGAAGAAGAAGAAGAAAGAAGAAGAAGATGAAAACGAAGAAAAGGAAGAAGAAGAAGAAGAAGAAGAAGTAGAAGAAGAAAAAGAAAGAAGACGTGGAAGAAAAATGAAGAAGAAAGAAGAAGAACAAGATAGAAGAAGAAAGAAAAAAAAAGTGAAGAAGAAGATGAAGAAGAAGAAGAAGAAAGAAGAAGAATAAAGAAGAAGAAGATGAAGAACAAGAAGAAGAAGAAGAAGGAGGAGAAGAAGAAGAAGAAAGAAGAAGAAGAAGAAAGAAGAAGAAGAAGAAGAAGAAGAAGAAGAAGAAGAAGATGAAGAAGAAGAAAGAAGAAAGAAGAAGAAGAAGAAGAAGAAAAAAGACGGAAAAGAAATAAGAAAGAAGAATAAAGAATAAGAAGAAGGAAGATAAGAAAAGAAAGAAAAGGAAGAAAGGGGAAAGAGGAGGAAGAAGAGAAGAAAAAGAAGAAGTGGAAGAAGAGGAAGAAGAAAACGAAGTGGAAGAAGATGACGATGAAGCAGAAAAAAAAGATGAAGAAAATTAAGAAGAAGAAGAAATAGAAGAAGAAGAAGAAGGTGAAGGAGGAGGAGGAGGAGGAGAAGAAGAAGAAGAAGAAGAAGAAAAAAAAAGGAGAAGAAAAAGAAAAAGAAGAAGAAGAAGAAAGAAGTTGAAGAAAAAGAGCAAGAAAGAAGAAGAAGAAAAAAGATGGAGAAAGAATAAGAAAAAGAAGAAGAAGAAGAAGAAGGAAGATGAAGAAGAATAAGAAGGAAGGAGGAGGAGAAGAAGAAGAAGAAGAAGATTGAGAAAGAGAAGAAGAAGAAGTAGAAGTAGAAGAAGAAGAAGAAGAAGACGAAAGAAGAAGAAAGAATAATAAAAAAAGATTGATGGAGAAGAAGAAAAGATGAAATAAGAAGGAGAAAGAAGAAAAGGGAAGAAGAAAAAGAAAGAAGAAGAAGAAGAAGATTTTAAAAAAAGAAAGGAGGAGAAGACAAAAAAGGAACAAGAAGAAGGAAAAAGAAGGAAGAAGAAGAAGAAAGAAGAAGAAGAAAGAAGAAGAAGAAGAAAAATTAAAAAGAAGAAGGAATAAAAAAATGAAGAAAAAATAAGAAGACAAAGAAGAAGAAGGAGCAGAAAAAAAGATGAAGGAAGAAGAAAGAAGAATAAGGTAGAAGAAAGAAGTGGAAGAAGATAAGAGAAGAAAAAAGAAGAAGAAGAAAGAAGACGAAGAAAAGGAAGAAGAAAGAAGAAGAAAGAATAAAGAAGAAGAAGAAGAAGAAAGAAGATGAAGAAGAATAAGAAGAAGAAGAATAGGAAAGAAGTAGAAGCAAAAGTAGAAGAAGAAGAAGAGATGTTGAAAAAAAAGAAGAAGAAGAAGAAAGAAGAAAAAGAAGAAGAAGAAGAAGAAACAAGAAAAAAGTAGATGAAAAAAGAAGTACAATAAAAAAGAAGAAGAAGAAGGAAGAGATGAAAGGAGAAAGAAGAAAGAAGAAAAAGAAAGATGAAGAAAGAAGAGGAAGAAGAAAGAAAAAGAAGCAAGAAGAAGAAGAAGAAGAAGAAGAAGAAAGAGGAATATGAAAGAATAGAGGAAGAAAGAAGAAGAAGAAGAAGCAAAAGAAAAAGAAAAATGAGGAAGAAGAAAGAGGAAAAGAGGAAAGAAGAAGAAAAAAGTAGAAAAAAGAGGAAGAAGAACAAAAAGAAGAAAGAGAATTGGAAGAAGAAAGAAGAAGAAAAAAGAAGAAAGAAGAAGAAGGAAGAAAAAGAAAAATGAGGAAGAAGAAAGAGGAAAAGAGGAAAGAAGAAGGAAAAAGTAGAAAAAAGAGGAAGAAGAACAAAAAGAAGAAAGAGAATTAGAAGAAGAAAGAAGAAGAAAAAAGAAGAAGAAAGAAGAAGAAGGAAGAAAAAGAAGAGGAAGAAGAAGAACGAAGAAGAAGAAGAAGAAGAAAGAAGAAGGAGAAGAAAAAGAACAAAAAGAAGAACAAGAAGAAAAAGAAGAAGAAGAAAGAAGAAGATGAAGAAGAAGAGGAGAGAAGAAGATGAAGGAAGAAGAGAAGAAAGATGAAGAAGAAGGATGAAGAAGAGAGAAGAAGAAGGAGAAGAAAGAAGAAGAAAAAAAGAAGGAAGAAGAAGAAGAAGAAGAAGAAGAAGAAGAAGAAGAAGAAGAAGAAGAAGAAAGGAGAAGAAGAAAAAACGAAGGAGAAAAAGAAGAAGTAGAAGAAGAAAAAGAAGAAGGAGAATACAGAAGAAGAAGAAAGAGGAAAACTAAGTCGAAGAAGAAAGAAAAAAGAAAAAGAAGAAGGTGAACAAGTAGAAGAAGAAAGAAGAAAAAGAAGAAAAAGAAGAAGAAGAAGAAGGAAGAAGATGAAAGAAGAAGAAAAAAAAATAAGAATAAAGAAGAAAGAAGATGAAAGAAGAAAAAGAAAGAAGAAGAGGATGAAAGAAGATGAAGAAAAAGATGAGGAAGAAGAAGAAAAAGAAAAAGAAAAAGCAGAAGTAAAAGAAGATGGAAGAAGAAGAATGAAGAAGAAAGTGGAAGAAAGAAGAGGAAGAGGAAAGAAGAAGGAGAATGAAGAAGAAGAAGAAGAAGAAGAAAGAAAGAAAAAATAAAAAGAGGAAAGAAGAGGAAGAAAAAAGAAGAAAAAGAGAAAGAAGATGAAGAAGAAGAAGAAGAAAAAGAAGAAGAAGAAAGAACAAGTAGAATAAAGAAGAAGAAAGAATAAAAAAAGAAAGAGGAAGAAGGAAGAAGAAGAAGAAGCAGAACAAGAGGAAAGAAGATGAAGAAAGAAGAAGGAAAAAAAGGAGAAAGAATAAGAAAAAATAATAAGAATAAGAAGAAGAAGAAAGAAGAAGCAATAAGAAGAACAAGAATAAGAAGGAAGAAGAAGAAGAAGAAGAAGAAGAAGAAAAAAAAAGGAGAAGAAAAAGAAAAAGAAGAAGAAGAAAGAAGTTGAAGAAAAAGAGCAAGAAAGAAGAAGAAGTAAAAAGATGGAGAAAAAATAAGAAAAAGAAGAAGAAGAAGAAGAAGAAGAAGAAGGAAGATGAAGAAGAATAAGAAGGAAGAAGGAGGAGGAGGAGAAGAAGAAGAAGAAGATTGAGAAAGAGAAGAAGAAGAAGTAGAAGATGTAGAAGAAGATGAAAAAGACGAAAGAAGAAGTGGAAAGAATAATAAAGAAGAAGAAGAAGAAGATATAAAAAAAGATTTATGGAGAAGAAGAAAAGATGAAATAGGAAGAAGGAGAAAGAAGAAAAGGGAAGAAGAAAAAGAAAGAAGAAGAAGAAGAAGATTTTAAAAAAAGAAAGAAGGAGAAGAAGAAAAAGAAGGAGAAGAAAAAAAAGGAACAAGAAGAAGGAAAAAAGAAGGAAGAAGAAGAAGAAAGAAGAAGATGAAAGAAGAATAAGAAGAAGAAAAATTAGAAAGAAGAAGGAATAAAAAAATGAAGAAAAAATAAGAATAAAAAGAAGAAGGAGCAGGAAAAAAAGATGAAGGAAGAAGAAAGAAGAATAAGGTAGAAGAAAGAAGTGGAAGAAGATAAAAGAAGAAAAAGAAGAAGAAGAAAGAAGTAGAAGAAAGAAGAAGAAGAAAAGGAAGAAGAAAGAAGAAGAAGAAAAGGAAGAAGAAAGAAGAAGAATGAATAAAGAAGAAGAAGAAGAAGAAAGAAGATGAAGAAGAATAAGAAGAAGAAGAATAGAAAAGAAGTAGAAGCAAAAGTAGAAGAAGAAGAAGAGATGTTGATGAAAAAGAAGAAGAAGAAGAAAGAAGAAAAAGAAGAAGAAGAAGAAGAAAGAAGAAAAAAGAAGAAGTACAATAAAAAAGAAGAAGAGAAGGAAAAGATGAAAGGAGAAAGAAGAAAGAAGAAAAAGAAAGATGAAGAAAGAGGAGGAAGAAGAAAGAAAAAGAAGAAAGAAGAAGAAGAAGAAGAAGAAGAAAGAGGAACAAGAAAGAATATAGGAAGAAAGAAGAAGAAGAAGAAGCAAAAGAAAAAGAAAAATGAGGAAGAAGAAAGAAGAAGAAAGAGGAAAAGAGGAAAGAAGAAGGAAAAAGTAGAAAAAAGAGGAAGAAGAACAAAAAGAAGAAAAAGAATTAAAAGAAGAAAAAAGAAGAAGAAAGAAGAAGAAGGAAGAAAAAGAAGAGGAGGAAGAAGAAGAACGAAGAAGAAGAAGAAGAAGAAAGAAGAAAGAGAAGAAAAAGAACAAAAAGAAGAACAAGAAGAAAAAGAAGAAGAAGAAAGAAGAAGATGAAGAAGAAGAGGAGAGAAGAAGATGAAGGAAGAAGAGAAGAAAGATGAAGAAGAAGGATGAAGAAGAGAGAAGAAGAAGAGGAGAAGAAAGAAGAAGAAAAAAAGAAGGAAGAAGAAGAAGAAGAAGAAGAAGGAAAAGAAGAAGAAGAAGAAGAAGAAGAAGAAGAGAAAGAAGAAGAAGAAAGGAGAAGAAGAAAAAACGAAGGAGAAAAAGAAGAAGTAGAAGAAGAAAAAGAAGAAGGAGAATACAGAAGAAGAAGAAAGAGGAAAACTATGTCGAAGAAGAAAGAAAAAAGAAAAAGAAGAAGGTGAACAAGTAGAAGAAGAAAGAAGAAAAAGAAGAAAAAGAAGAAGAAGAAGGAAGAAGATGAAAGAAGAAGAAGAAAAAAGAATAAGAATAAAGAAGAAAGAAGATGAAAGAAGAAAAAGAAAGAAGAAGAGGAAGAAAGAAGATGAAGAAAAAGATGAGGAAGAAGAAGAAAAAGAAAAAGAAAAAGCAGAAGTAAAAGAAGATGGAAGAAGAAGAATGAAGAAGAAAGTGGAAGAAAGAAGAGGAAGAGGAAAGAAGAAGGAGAATGAAGAAGAAGAAGAAGAAGAAGAAAGAAAAAATAAAAAGAGGAAAGAAGAGGAAGAAAAAAAGAAGAAAAAGAGAAAGAAGATGAAGAAAAAGAAGAAGAAAAAGAAGAAGAAGAACAAACAAGTAGAATAAAGAAGAAGAAAGAATAAAAAAAGAAAGAGGAAGAAGGAAGAAGAAGAAGAAGTAGAACAAGAGGAAAGAAGATGAAGAAAGAAGAAGGAAAAAAAGGAGAAAGAATAAGAAAAAATAATAAGAATAAGAAGAAGAAGAAAGAAGAAGCAATAAGAAGAACAAGAATATGAAGGAAGAAGAAGAAGAAGAAGAAGGAGAACATGAAGTTAAAATCAAAAGAGTTATTATACCTAATATAGAGGAATACTCCATAAAAATTGGAACAATTAATGTAATTTCTGATGACAATTCTATCTATGAAATTACATCTTATTACGATTCCACAGAGTCTGAATCTGACTCCATAGAGTCTGAATCTGAACAACCTTCAGATAAACAATTAAAAGGTTTTGACAAACTAAAAATCAATATGATTACAATAAACAAAACATTGACACAAATAAAGGTTATTCCTTAATTATCGTCTTTAAAACTTCCCAAAAAAGAAAAAATATCCTAACCAGGATATACAATCTACATGGGAAAAATGCTTAGACTTAAGCGTTATCGAACTACAGAGATAACATTAGATCTAATCATTTTAATACCATTTGGATACTATGGGATACTACATAATATCCCATATCATGCCAAGGAAAATATCTTCATCACTCATGGGATAATTGAACCCATGACATATCAAGCACCAATAATCTTGATTAAAAATACTAGTCTAAAAGATTGGGATTACTTAATCAGGCCAAATGATGCTATCGAAACACTAGTTATCTATAAATATGAAGATTTTCCCATCATCACATCTGAAACAACCATAGATGATTCAGAGAATTACGAAAAATATCGAGAATTTTGGGTCAATATGAATACACTTACTTCTGAGGAAGTAAATACAACAGACCTACATGATAGTGTAGGAGACAATTTGAAATCACTAATGAAGACTTA
The DNA here is from genome assembly GCA_023846275.1 of Vanilla planifolia. Classification (NCBI taxonomy): domain Eukaryota; kingdom Viridiplantae; phylum Streptophyta; class Magnoliopsida; order Asparagales; family Orchidaceae; genus Vanilla; species Vanilla planifolia. Next base: position 112,292 of record JAIUJO010001313.1, on the reverse strand, counting down.
GAAAAACTAAAAGAGGCAATATCTCATGAAGAAAAGAATAAGATTTATAAAGTCCCTTCTTTTAAATCTCGCTTTCTCAATAAACACACTTATATTTTTGAGCGTAGCAAGGAAATATAGAATTAAAAGGAGATGATGATTTAACATCAATTAGTCTTCTTAACAAAGCAAAATAGAAAAGTTGAAAAGAAAATACCCAAAAATAAAATACCTACTCATAGGTATGATCCAATTAAAATAACTGCTCTATTTCGTAGTGGAATAGATACACCAATAATGATCGTTTGTATGGATCAATGAATCATTAATAAACCACTTAGTAGCATAATTGGAGGAGCAAAATCCAGTCTTGCTAATAGATTATTTGGAATAAATATTCACCTTGATTTTTGTATAAGTCTAGATGACCAAAATGTTGAAAAGACTTGTACATTATCAATAAGCCTAAAAGGAATACAATTACTACATGGATCAAAAATCCAAGGTTCACAATGGCAACACTGCATGGCTCTAAATGATACTTCCACATTTAGATCCATCACCCCAAACAAATTTGTAAAATTATTTAATATTGGAAAAGTGTTTGTAAAGTGATTTTTTATGGTCCCACCATGCTTCAATCTGTGAGGGCCAAAGCTTCCATTGTTTCTTCATCCAATTCATTGTTTTCTAAATTGTATTTCGTGCGAGTAGCAAAGAATTCTTCTTTAGCCGCTTGTCCTATTTTTCCCAATTTAATCTTTGTCAGAAACATTTGTATTTTCTTTCCTTTTTGAGCTAAATCTTCAGCCTCGTTGGCTAAAATGTCCAGAAAATAGACTATTTTCCCACAATGAATTTGTTTGGCTAGATATTTAGAATTGAAATCTAGCTTTTGAAAAAAGTCTATAGCAGCATACCATAGAGCTTCTTCTTCATTGAATAAGCTTGGTCTGAATTTTTCAAGTATTGGTGGAGTATTTGAATGTTTTACAAGCATCCATAACTGAATTGAAGAGTTTAAATTGATATACTCTCGTTCTTCCCAGATAGTCCATATGCGAAAAACAAAAATTGTTGAGAATTTGGTGGAGTAAAGATTCAGGCTATTCTTGCAAATGTCTGGAATAAAGCCTGTATAATCTTCGAGCTGTCTGGTTCACATAATTTCATTTTATGAAGTTTTTCTTCATAGTTTAGGTTTTCACTCCATTCTGATCTAATAAAATCAGCAACTAGTAGTGAAACCAGTATTTCTATTGCAGTTTGTTTATCTATTTGTTGTAAGATTTTTTGACATTCGTCTTTATTATTTCTTTCTAAATTTGTCAACCAAGATAGAGCATTTCCTTCCCAGTATGATGTAGCGAATTGTATATATTCTGAAACATTCATAGCAGGAGGGAGCATAAATATAGTTCCTTTTATTTTTTGAGTCCATTCTATACAATAGTCTTTAACTCTTTTGTATGGTATAATATCTATGTTTAAAGTGAGTCCCCAAGTAGAGGAGTCTCTCTTTTCTTCTGAAGATTTTTATTTTTATGGTATGTACGTCAATCTGAGCATTTACCATAATTTAACATGGATGAATATGAAGGAGTAGTATGAACTTGTTCCATATTATCTCCTTGAGATTCTTGCATGTTAACTTCGGGTGAAGGTGTTTGTGGACTATAACCATGAGGACCAGGGAGATAGAGAGCACTTCTACTACTTTCTCCTCTTTCTATCCTAATGTTAAAATCATTTTCTGATTGGTTTCTATAAAAATCCAAAACTTCATGATTTTGTTCATAAAAGTTATAAATTTTTTCACTAGTAATTTCTCTAGTGAGTTCTTTTTGTTGAAGTTCTAAGAACTCCAAGTAAAAGGATTTATCTAATTTTTGTAAATCCATAATAAAGTCTTTCGATTTTAATTTAACCATTATAGTTTGGTTAGTTTTGTTCCAACATAATAGAACTTAGATGTATTATTATGTTTGTGTTCTAGATTCTGAATTTTATCTTTGATCTCTTTTAATAGATCAACGATGAAATTCAGTATTCCTACTATGGTAGGGTCATTTCCAACTGTGGTTGGTATGTGGATTATATGTTCATAAACCTGGATATTTTCAGTAATTTGACACTTGTAAGTGTTATAGAGAATCAGTATGTTTTCATTTTGAGTAGATGTTTATATTTTCTTATTACTAGATAACTTTGTAAGATGAGTTTTGATTTTTTAAGAGACTTGTTCTTCTTTTGTATTATATTTCTGTTTTGACCCACTATTTTACGGCTACATCTACCCTTCCAAATCCGCAAGGTTCCCCTAGCTTTCTGGGGGAAGTTAGGGATTCTTACAAAGACCACCATCCCTAGTAGACTGTTACATAAAATAGGAGCACAGCTATGGTTCGTTTCCTACTCCATAGCGTAAAGAAAGATAATACAAAAAAGAAGAAGAATCTTAAAACAAACTAAGTCATTGTACAAACAAATCTTTTAATATGAAAACATAAACAAAAGCTTACTCAAATATAATATAAGAAGCAAACATAAAGTTTATTTCGTAAAAAAAACTTACTGTATAACGTGAGCACAAGGCTCGGATACCAGTTTTATAGCGGCAAACCAAACTTAGTAGCTTTATACAAAAATACTCAAAAGTAATTTACAAGAGTGAAGGTTTACAATAGTGGAGGTAGGAAACGAGAGAGCAGAGTGGAGACAGAAAGCAGAAAGCAGAAAGGAAGAAAGCTGGAATTCTTCCGTTGTTTTTGCTCTAGTGAGTGTCCAAATTTATAGACCAGGCTTGCTTCAGTTGGAAGCAAAAGAAAGGGCCATTTCCTGTAGATATTGCTTTTGATAATTGCTCAGCACTGTTGCATTTACTGTTCATCGTACACTGTTCATTGTTTCTCGTACACTGTTCATTGTAGATCGTACACTGTTCATTGTAGATCGTACATTGTTCACTGCAGAGCGTACTTCATTTATTGGCCATTGCTGTAGCTGGAAATTTTTTTGAATGCTTCTGAAGGTGTTGAAAAGTGTTTGTAAAGTGATTTTTTATGGTCCCAACATGCTTCAATCTGTGAAGGCCAAAGCTTCCATTATTTCTTCATCCAGTTCATTATTTTCTAAATTGTATTCCGTGCGAGTAGCAAAGAATTCTTCTTTAGCTGCTTGTCCTATTTTTCCCAATTTAATCTTTCTCAGAAACATTTGTATTTGTTTTCCTTTCTGAGCTAAATCTTCAGCCTCGTTGGCTAAAGTGTCCAGAAAACAGACTATTTTCCCACAATGAATTTGTTTGGCTAGATATTTAGAATTGAAATCTAGCTTCTAAAAAAAGTCTGTAGCAGCATGCCATCGAGCTTCTTCTTCATTGAATAAGCTTTGGTTTGAATTCTTCAAGTATTGGTGGAGTATCTGAATGTTGTACAAGCATCCATAACTGAATTGAAGAGTATAAATTGATATACTCTCGTTCTTCCCAGATAGTTCATATGCAAAAAACAAAAATTTTTGAGAATTTGGTGGAGTAAAGATTCAGGCTATTCTTGCAAATGTCTGGAATAAAGCCTGTATAATCTTCTGGCTATCTGGTATTAATATAGACTTCATGTACCAGTCCTTTTCTGAGATGGACTTGGTATTTGGGAATCTCATTGAAGCAAGCTATTATTCTAGGCCTTTTAGTAGTAGAATAAAAAACTTCTTGATTGAGGAACAATTGCTTTATGTTTGTTTCCTCAAGTTTCTTAAAGAATAAAAACAACTTTTCTTCGTCCAAAATATTTTGCTGATATAGCTGAAGCATTTCCTGAACAGTAACTTCAGCCTCTAATTTCCTCGTTTCTTCAGTCTTTATATTGAATAGATGTAATAAGGATAAGAAATCCTTAATACGAAAATGAATCAGATCAGAAGTATGGCTGTTAGCAAATAGTTCTGAGAGTGATTCAATCGACGAAAGTTGTTGTTCGAATTTTTGCAAAGAGGAAGACTGAGTTGTTGCAGATCTGAACAATAATAATTCTAGGGTCTTCTTGTAGTTTTCTTCTTGATTGGTCTGTTGGACCATTGTTTGCTTCAAGCTTAAGTAACCTTTCTCAATTTGTGTTAGCCAATAATTTGCTGATCGCCAATCATTGGCTTGTAAAGCATGGAAGCATCCATTAATTTTCTTAAAGAAAGCTGGATCTGATTCTTTGAGAGCTTTGTTATACCATTCTTTTGCCACTGTAGAGGCAAACGTCTTTCCCTTTTCGAGAGTGCCATAAGAACTGATTTTTTGTTTAATCAAAACTTTAGCTGGTTGAGCTTGATCTTTCTCTTGTTGGGTTTGGGCTTTTAAATCAACCTTTTGGGTTTTTGATGCCTGTTGGGCATGAGAAGTTTTTGCCTTTTGGTTTTGGGCAGATGTCTCTACTTCGGCCTTTTGGGCCTTTGCTTTCTTAGGGAGAACTTCAGTAAATTCTCCTGCTTTTTTCATTTTTTCTACAAAGTTTTTGAGAAATTTAAGATCTTCTTCGTTCATGGTCTGCTAAGAAAATCAGCAATGTTAGTAAAACCAGGAATATATTTAACATTGTAAGAAAGTATTTCAAGGTATAAAGCAGGACGTATGCGTCGAAGATTTTCTTCTGGATTATTTATAGTCTTTTTTTGTTAAAATTGGGCAATAGATTTATTGTCAGTTTCTATAGTAAAAACTCTATGGAGTAAATATATTTTGAGGCTTTTAATGGCTAAATTTATAACCAATAATCCTTTATCATAAGTAGCATATTTACTTTGGGATTTTGTAAATTTTCCTGAAGTATATGCTACAATCTCATTTGTATTTGTTACTAAGACTCCAAACTAAAATAAATCTGAGGCATCTGTTTGTAATATAATTTGTTCATCTTCTGTTGGAAAATGAAGAATTTGCTTTTTTGTAACAAATTCTTTAATTTGTTTAATTTCTTTTTGTTCTTCTAAACTCAAAGAAATAGGGATTTTATCTGTATTCCAACGACGAGGTTGTTCGCCGTTAATCATTTTGTATTTGGCTTGTTCGGTTGCCAATTTGTTTTGTAAGGCTTTAATTTTGGAAGAAAGTTTAGGTATAAACTTTCATCCATAGTTTAAGAGTCCTAAAAAACTTTACAGCTGTTTTAAACTCGTAAAGTTTTCGGAAAACTCTTTAACTTTTGTATATATATGGTCTTGTAATTGTGCTTGACCATTTTTTATTTGTTTTCCAAGAAAATCTATTTTAGTTTTGAATAATTCTATTTTCTTTGGACTCAAAATAATACCATGGTTTAGCATTATTTTGATAACATTTAAAATGTGATCTTTATGTTCTTCCTCTGTTTGAGAAAAAACAATTATATCGTCTATGTAAGCGACGACATAAGGTAAATGTCCAAAAATAGAATTAATCCATTTCTAGAATATTTGAGGTGCATTTTTTAATCCAAATGGCATAACTAACCATTCAAAATGCCCTTATGGACAGCTAAAAGCTGTTAATTCTATTGATGCTTGGTTTGCAAGTTTGATTTGCCAAAATCCTGATTTGGCATCAAATTTGCTATATTATTTAGCACCTTGGATTTGTTTGATTAGGTGCTCAGCAATTGGTATAAAATAACCATCAAATTTTGTGCAAGAGTTTAACTTGCGATAATTGATGACCATTCGGGCCTTACCACGTTTTATTTCTGCGTGATTTCGTACTATAAATGCTGGAGAAGAATGTGAGCTGTGGCTCTTTTGTATTAATTTTAAATTTAACAGTTCCTGTATTTGACTGTTAAATTCTTGTTTGTCTATTGGAGATACCATTATACTATTGACTCGTATATTGGTATTCTGGTATTGTTCTAAGAGTTCGAAAGAAGAAGAAGAAAATGAAGTAGAAGAAGATGAAAAAGAAGAAGAAGAAAAAAGAAGAGGAAGAATGAAGAAGGAGAAGAAAGAAGAAGAAGGAAGAATAAGAAAGAAGAAAGAAGAAGAACAAAGAAGAAGAAGATAAAAGCAAAAGAAGAAACAAGAAAGGAAGAAGAAGGAGAAGAAGAAAGAAGAAGAAGAAGAAGAAGCAGAATATAAGAGGAGTAGAAGAAGAAGAGAAAGTAGAATAAGAGGATGAAGAAGAAAGAAGAAAGAAGAAGAAGAAGAAGAAAAGGAAGAAGAAGAAAAAGAAGGAGAAGAAAGAAGGCAAAGAGGAAAGAACAAAAGAAAGAAGAAGCAGAAAGAGAAAGATGGAAGAAGAAGAAGAAGAAGAGGAAGAAGAAGAAGATGAAAGAAGAAGAATTGAAATCTAAAGTGTCCAGAAAACAGATTATTTTCCCATAATGAATTTGTTTGGCTAGATATTTAGAATTGAAATCTAGCTTCTGAAAAAAGTCTGTAGCAGCATACCATCGAGCTTCTTCTTCATTGAATAAGCTTGGTTTGAATTCTTCAAGTATTGGTGGAGTATCTGAATATTTTCTTATTAAATTTATGTTTTAAAAGAAAACATAAACAAAAGCTTACTCAAATATAATATAAGAAGCAAAAATAAAGTTTATTTCATAAAAAAAACTTACAGTATAAGTTGAGCACAAGGCTCTGATACCAATTTTAGGATTCATATCTTCTTCACCTTGGTGAGTAACAATTTCATGCTTTCCATCTTCCCTATTTTTTGGCTTGATTTTTTTGTTTCCACTAGTGGACACTGGCTGTTCAGAGCAATATTCATTAAGGGATGAAGGCATTGTTCTAGAAAATAATTGAGATTTTTGGTTTTCTAGTTTGCTTGAAACATGATCTTCAGAAAAGTGAGTGCTAGGCTCTTTTTTTGATATAGCAATAGCAGTGGTGCTTGCACATCCTGAGATAGTTGTGCTTTGCTGTTTAATTTCAAGTCGTTGTTTTTCAAGCTCAAGAGCATGAAGAATGGCATCTTCCCTACGTGCATATTTCTCCCTTTTCTTAATAGGAATGCTATTAGATGCCTCAACCCTTTCTATAAAGGAACCAAACTCCCCACAGCGAAATAGTTTTACGCGTTTGGATTTCTCTAAATTATACCAATCTACACTAGCGTTGTCTCTCCCAAGAAGCTTCACCGGCATGCCCGACCGTGGCGACATGAGATGTGACTCTTCAAGGAGATAATATGGAAAAAGTTTATACTACTCCTTCATATTCATCCATGTTAAATTATAGTAAACGTTCAGATTGGCGTACATCCCATAAAAATAAAAATCATCACTCAGAAGAAAAGAGAGACTCCTCTACTTGGGGACTCACTTTAAACATAGATACTATATCATATAAAAGAGTTAAAGACTATTATATAGAATAGACTCAAAAAATAAAAGGAACTATATTTATGCTCCCTCCTGCTATGAATGTTTCAGAATATATACAATTCACTACATCATACTGGGAAGGAAATGCGCTATCTTCGTTGACAAATTTCGAAAGAAATAATAAAGACGAATGTCAAAAAATCTTACAACAAACAGATAAACAAACTACAATAGAAAAGCTGGTTTCACTACTAGTTGCTGATTTTATTGAATTAGAATGGAGTGAAAACCTAAACTATGAAGAAAAACTTCATAAAATGAAATTATGTGACATATGTATGTTAGATGAATTTGTTTCTACATACATAGGATATATTTATCATCTAAATGAAACTCCTCAACAAGAGTTTTGGATACAAGGGATTTTTTTCTAAAATACCCTTTCCTTGGAATAATATAATATCTACAAAATACCAAGAGTTGTTGACACCTAGAGAAACTCTTAGACAACACAACACAGGAATGCTTAGAAGAGCATGTGCAGAATCTATGGAAAAGATCTGTGAAAATACTTCTGCTCAAAAGAAAATGAGTAGAAACTTAAAATCCTCTAGAATGGGCTACAACTGTTGCTCAAAATTCTCAGAAGATTTAAATTATATTTATGGTTGTCCACCCGTTTATGACTGGAGAACATATGCTTTTAAACCCTATAAAAAGAAACAAAGTCCAAGATATAAAATTTCTAAAAGAAAATGAAAACCCAAATTTAGAAAAGAACAAAGGTTTAGGAAAAAGAAGTTTATCAAAAAATATAATAAAAAGAAAGATAAAAAACATTGTAGATGTTTTAAATGTAACAAAGAGGGACATTATGCAAATGAATGCTCAGTTAACATCAAAAGAGTTATTATTCCTAATATAGAGGAATACTCCATCAACATTGGAACAAATGAGAAATTTCTGATGACAATTATGTCTATGAAATTACATCTTATTACGACTTCACAGAGTCTGAATCTGACTCCACAGAGTCAGAATCTGAACAACATTCAAATAAACAATTAAAAGATTTTGACAAACTAAAAATCAATATGATTACAATAAACAAAACATTGACACAAATAAAGGTTATTCTTTTATTACTGTCTCTAAAACTTTCCAAAAAGGAAAAAAATATCCTCACGAGGATATATAATCTACATGGGAAAAATGCTTAGACTTAAGCGTTATCGAACTATACATATAACCTTCCAAATGCAACCCCCTTTGATGAAACCATTTATTACTATACATCTTCCTAATTGTGAGAATGTGACACTTCATGCTTTAGTAGACACTGGTGCGGAAGCTAGTTTACTTCAGCAAATCTTTATTCCTAAACAATTTTGGCTTCCTTTAGAAACCAAAACAATATTAACCGATTTTATGGGAAAACAAGTCCCTGTTACCCATAAAGTAGCAAACCTCAACATCTCTATACCAGATATTTACAACAACCCTCATACTTATACCTTTAACTTTGCATGATTACCATTAGACTTCAATATTGATTATTTGCTTGGGCTTGACAATCTTCGCCATTTTACTCCTTTTAATACCCATTTCTTTGACTTTGATGGACACGTTATTCCCCGTATCCATCTTCCTTCCCGCATTGCCCCGTGTTTTTCTGCAGCCCAGCATGGTGAAAAACCCAAAACCACTCTCATCGATACCAATACCTTCATCGATACCAATCCTCCAATTCATCCAATCTATATATATAACCATCTAAATGCAACCCCTTTTGATGAAACCGTTCACAAACTCTTAGAACCTTTATATTCCAATAACCCTCTAAAATGGTTTAATAAATCTCCTTGCTATTGTTCTATCGAACTCTTAGAACAATACCAGAATACCAATATACGAGTCAATAGTATAATGGTATCTCCAATAGACAAACAAGAATTTAACAGTCAAATACAAGAACTGTTAAATTTAAAATTAATACAAAAGAGCCACAGCTCACATTCTTCTCCAGCATTTATAGTACGAAATCACGCAGAAATAAAACATGGTAAGGCCAGAATGGTCATCAATTATCGCAAGTTAAACTCTTGCACAAAATTTGATGGTTATTTTATACCAACTACTGAGCACCTAATCAAACAAATCCAAGGTGCTAAATACTATAGCAAATTTGATGCCAAATCAGGATTTTGGCAAATCAAACTTGCAAACCAAACATCAATAGAATTAACAGCTTTTAGCTATCCACAAGGGCATTTTGAATGGTTAGTTATGCCATTTGGATTAAAAAATGCACCTCAAATATTCCATAAATGGATTAATTCAATTTTTGGACATTTACCTTATGTCGTCGCTTACATAGACGATATACTTGTTTTTTCTCAAACAGAGGAAAAACATAAAGATCACCTTTTACATGTTATCAAAATAATGCTAAACCATGGTATTATTTTGAGTCCAAAAAAAATAGAATTATTCAAAACTGAAATAGATTTTCTAGGAAAACCAATAAAAAATGGACAAGTACAATTACAAGACCATATATATACAAAAGCTAAAGAGTTTCCCGAAAACTTTACGAGTTTAAAACAGCTGCAAAGTTTTTTTTAGGACTCTTAAACTATGGACGAAAGTTTATACCTAAACTTTATTCCAAAATTAAAGCCTTACAAAACAAATTGGCAACCGAACAAGCCAATACAAAATGATTAACGGTGAACAACCTCGTCTTTGGAATACAGATAAAATCCCTATTTCTTTGAGTTTAGAAGAACAAAAAGAAATTAAACAAATTAAAGAATTTGTTACAAAAAAGTAAATTCTTCATTTTCCAACAGAAGATGAACAAATTATATTACAAACAGATGCCTCAGATTTATTCTGGTCTGGAGTCTTAGTAACAAATACAAATGAGATTGTAATATATACTTTGCAAAAATTTTCAAAACCCCAAAGTAAATATGCTACTTATGATAAAGAATTATTGGCTATAAAATTAGCCATTAAAATGATTAGATTTAATATTATCTCTGTAGTTCGATAATACTTAAGTCTAAGCATTTTTCCCATGTAGATTGTATATCCTGGTGAGGATATTTTTACCTTTTTGGGATGTTTTAGAGATGGTAATAAAGGAATAACCTTTATTTATGTCACTGTTTTGTTTATTGTAATCATATTGATTTTTAGTTTGTCAAAACCTTTTAATTGTTTATCTGAAGGTTGTTCAGATTTAGATTCTGTGGAGTAAGATTCAGACTCTGTGGAGTCATAATAAGATGTAATTTCATAGATAGAATTGTCATCAGAAATTTCATCAATTGTTCCAATATTGATGGAGTATTCCTCTATATTATGAATAATAACTCTTTTGATGTTAACTGGGCATTCATTTGCATAATGTCCCTCTTTGTTACATTTAAAACATCTACAATGTTTTTTACCTTTCTTTTTATTATATTTTTTGATAAACTTCTTTTTCCTTCCCAGTATGATGTAGTGAATTATATATATTCTGAAACATTTATAGCAGGAGGGAGCATAAATATAGTTCCTTTTATTTTTTGAGTCCATTCTATACAATAGTTTTTAACTCTTTTATATGGTATAGTATCTATGTCTAAAGTGAGTCCCCAAGTAGAGGAGTCTCTCTTTTCTTCTAAGTGACGATTTTTTATTTTTATGGTATGTACACCAATCTGAACGTTTACCATAATTTAACATGGATGAATATGAAGGAGTAGTATGAACTTGTTCCATATTATCTCCTTCAGATTCTTGCATGTTAACTTCGGGTGAAGGTGTTTGTGGACTATAACCATGAGGACCAGGGAGATAGAGAGTACTTCTAATACTTTCTCCTCTTTCCATCCTAATGTTATAATCATTTTTTTGATTGGTTTCTATAAAAATCTATAACTTCATGATTTTGTTCATTATAAATTTTTTCACTAGTAATTTCTCTAGTGAGTTCTTTTTGTTGAAGTTCTAAGAACTCCAAGTAAAAGGATTTATCTAATTTTTATAAATCAATAATAAAGTCTGTGGATTTTAATTTAACCATTATTGTTTGGTTAGATTTGTCCCAACATAATAGAACTTAGATGTATTATTATGTTTGAGTAAACTTTTGTTTATGTTTTCTTATTAAAAGATTTGTTTGTATAATGAGTTAGTTTGTTTTAAGATTCTTCTTTTTCTTTGTATTATCTTTCTTTACTCTATGGAGTAGGAAATGAACCATAGATGTGCTCCTATTTTATGTAGCAGTCTACTAGGGATGGTGGTCTTTGTAAGAATCCCTAACTTCCCCCAGAAAGCCATGGGAACCTTACAGTTTTGGAAGGGTAGATATAGCCGTAAATAGTGGATCAAAATAGAAATATAATGCAAAAGAAGAACAGGCCTCTTAAAAAATCAAAATTCATCTTACAAACTTATCTAGTAATAAGCAAACATAAACATCTACTCAAAATGAAAAACATACCGATTCTCGATAACACTTACAAGTGTCAGATTACTGAAAACATCGAAGATTATAAACATATAATCCACATACCAACCAAGTTGGAAAAGAAGAAGAAAGAAGAAGATAATGACAAAGAAAGAAGAAGAAGGAAGAAGATGAAGAAGAAAGAAGAAGATGAATGAAGAAGCAAAAGAAAGAAAGAAAGAAGAAAAAGAAGAATAAAAAGTGGAAGAGGAAGAAGGAAGAAAAAGAAAAAAGAAGTAGAAGAAATAAGAAGAAGAAGAAAGAAGATGAAGGAAGAAGTAGTAGAAAGAAAAAGAAGAAGAAAGAAGAAGAGTAAAATAGAAGAAAAAAGAAGAAGAAGAAGAAGAAGAAGAAGAATAAAGAACAAGGAGAAGAAGAAAGAAGAAGAAGAAGACGAAGAAGAAGAATAAGAAGAAGAAGGAGAAAAAAGAAGCATAAAATGATGGAGAAGAAAGAAGAAGAATGAAGAAAAATAAGAAGTAAAGAAGGATAAGAACAAATAAGATGAAGAAGAAAGAAGAAAAAAAAAAGAAAGAAGAAGAAAAAGAAAAATGAAAAAGAGAGGAAGAAGAAGAAGAAAGAAGAAGTAGAAACAAGAAAAAGAAAGAAGAAGAAGGGTGAACAAAGGAGAAGAAGAAAGAAGAAGTTGCAGAAGAAGAGGAAGAAGAAAGACGAAGAAGAAGAAGAAGATGTAGAAAGAAGAAAAAGAAGAGGAAGAAAGAAGTAGAAGAAGAAATTGAAGGAAGAATAAGAAGTAGAAGAAAAACTTGAAGAAGAAAGAAGAAGAAGAAAGAAGAAGGAAGAACAAGAAGAAGAATGAAGAAGAAAGAAGTAAAAAGAAGAAGAAAGAAGAAGAGGGAAGAAAAAAGTGTAAGAAGAAGAAAGAAGACGAAATAGAAGAAAAGAAGAAGAAGAAGAAGAAGAAGAAATAAGAAGAAGAAGAAAGAAGAAAATGAAAGAAGAAGAAGAAGAATGTAGAAGAAGAATGCGAAGAAGAAGAAGGATAGAAAGAAAGAAGATTAAGAAGAAAGAATATGAAAGAAAAAGAAAAAAAACCAGAAGAAAATAGAAGGAGAAAGAAGAAGAAGAAGGAGAAGAAAAAAAAGAAGATGAAAAGAAGAAAGTAGATGAAAAAAGAAGAAAAAGAAGAAGAACAAAGTGCAAGAAGAAAAAGAAGAAGAAGAAGAAGAAGAAGAAAAAGAAGAGAAAGAAAGTAGTAGTAGTAGAAGAAGAAGATGAAGAAAGAAGAAAAAGAAAAAAGAAAGAAAAAGAAAAAAGAAAGAAAAAGAAAGAAGAAGATGAAAGAGCATAGGAAAAGAAAGATGAAGAAGTAGAAGAAGAAAGAGGATAAAAGAGGAGGAAAAAGAAGAAGAAGAAGATGATGATGATTATGATGATGAAGAACAGGACGAAGAAGAATAAGAACAATTCGAAGAGAAGAAGAAGAAGAAGAAGAAGAAGAAGAGAAGAAAGAAGATGAAGAAGAAAGAACATGATTGAAGAAGATGAAGAAAGAAGAAGAGGAATGAAGATGTGAAAAGGAGTAGAAGAAGAAGAAGATGATGAAGAAGAAGAAGTATAAAGAAGAAAAGCACAAAAAGAATTTGAAAGAAGAACATGAAGAAGAAGATTGAGAAGAAGAAGTAGAAGTAGAAGACTAAGAATGAAGAAGAAAAAGATGAAAAAGAAGAAGAATGAAGTAGAAGAAGAAGAAAAAGAAAAAGAAAAGGAAGAAAAAGAAGAAAAAAGATGTAGAAAGAAGAGAAACAAAGATGAAGAAGAAAGATAAAGAAAGAAGAAGAAAGAAGAAGAAGAAGAAAGAAGCAAAAGAACGATATGAAGAAAGAAGAACAAATAGAAGAAGAAGTAGAAGAAAAACTTGAAGAAGAAGAAGAAAGAAGAAGAAAAAAAAAGAACAAGAAGAAGAAGTGATAAAGAAGAAAGAAGAAGAAGAACAAGAAGAAAGAAGAAGAAAGAAGAAGAAGAAGAAGAATGAAAAATGAAGAAGATGGAGAAGAAGAACAAGAACAAGAAGAAAAAAAAGAGGAATAAGAAGAAAACGAAGAAGATGAAGAAGTAGAGGAAGAAAAGAAAGAAGAAGAAGAAGAAGAAGAGGAAAAAAAAGTAGTAGTAGAAGAAGAAGAAGAAGAAAGAAGAAGAAAGAAGAAGAAGAAGACTGAAGATGAAGAAAAAAAGAAGAAAGAAGAAGAATGAAGAAGTAGAAGAAGAAGAAGAAGAAGAAGAAGAAGAAAATAAAGAAGACGAAGAAGAAGATGATGAAGAAGAAGAAAGAAGAATTAGAAGAAGAGGAAAGAAGAAGAAGAAGAAGAAGAAGAAAATGAAGAAGAAGAAGAAAATGAAAGAAGAGCAAGGAGAAGCAAAAAAAGAAAAAAAGAAGAAAAAGAATGAAGAAAGAAGAAGAAAGAAGAAAAAGAATGAAGAAAGAAGAAGAAAGAAGAAAAAGAAAGAATATAGAAGAGGAAAGTATAAGCGAAGAAAAAGGAAAGAAAAAGACGAAGAAAAGGAAGAGGAAGAAGAAGAAGAAGAAGGCAAAGATCTAGAAGTAGTAGAAGAAGAAGAGGAAGAGGAAAAAGAAGAGGAAGAAGAAAAAGTCAAAGAAGAAGAAAAAGAAGAAGAAGAAGAAGAAAGAACAAGATGGAGAAGAAGAAGAAGAATAAGGAAGAAGAGAAAGAAAGAATAAGAAGAAAGAAGAAGAAAAAGAAAGAAGAAGAAGAAAGATGAAGAAAAAAGTAGAAGAAGAAGAAAAAAAACAAAGAAGAAGAAGAAGAAGAAAAAGAACAAAGAAGAAGAAGAAGAAGACGAATGAAGAAGAAGAAAAAGGAAGAAAAAGAAGAAGAATAAGGGGTAGAAAAAGAAGAAGATGAAAAAGAAACAAAAGATGAAGAAGAAAAGAGGAAAGAAGAAGTATAAAAAGAAGAAACAAGAAGAAGGAGAAGTAGAAGGAGGAGAAGAAGAAGAAACAACAAGAAGAAGAAGAAGAAATAAGAAGAAGAGAATGAAGAAGAAAAAGAAAGTACAAAAACGAGAAGAAGAAGAAGATGGACAAAATGAAAGAGGAAGAAGAAGAAGAAGATGATGATGAAGGAAAAATAAGTAGAAGAAGAAAGAAGAAGAAGAAGAAAGAAGAAGAAAAAGAAAAAAGAAGGACAAAGAAGAAGAAGAGGAAGAAGAAGAAGAAGAAGAAAGAAGAAGAAGAAGAAGAAGAAGAAAGAAGAAGAAGAAGAAGAAGAGGAGGAAGAAGAAAGAAGTAGAAGAAGAAGAAGAAGAAGAAGAAAAAGTAGAAGAAGAAAAAAGAAGAAGAAAAACATATAAGAGGTAGAAAGAAAAAAAGAAAGAAGGAATAGAATGAAGAAGAAGAAAAAGGAGAAGGACAAGAAGAAAGGAGATTAATGAGAAACAAGAAGAAGAAAAAAAAGAAGAAAGAAAAAAAATAAAGAAGAAGAAGAAGAAAGAAGAAGTAGAATAAGAGGAAGATGAAGAAGAAAAAGAAGAAGAAAAAAGAAGAAGAAAAAAGAAGAAGTGGGAGAAAAAAGAAGGTAGAAGTGGAAAAAGAAAAAAGAAGAAAAAAGAAGAAGAAGAAAGAAGAGGAAGAAGAGAAGAAGAAGAAGAAGAAGAAGATGAAGAAGAAGAAGTGGTAGAAGAAGAAAGAAGAAGAATAAAGAAGAAGAATGAAGAACAAGACGAAAGAAGAAGAAGAAAGAAGAAGGGAAAGAAGAAAGAAGAAGAAGAAGAAGAGGAAAGAAGAAGAAGAAGAAGAAGAAGAAGAACAGAAGAATAAAGAAGAAGAAGAAGAAGAAGAAGAAAAAGAAGTTGAAGAAGAAAGAAGAAAAAGAAGAAAGAAGAAGAAGAAGAAAGAAGAAGATGAAAGAAGAAGAAGAAGAAGAAGAAGAAGAAGAAGAAAGAAGAACAAGAAGAAAGAAGAACAACGAGAAAAATAAGGTGGAGAAGAAGAATAAATAAGAAGAAGAAGGAGAAGAAGAAGAAAAAAGAAGAAGAAAGAAGAAGAAAATAAATAAAGAAGTAGAAGAAGAGGAAGAGTAAGAAGAAAGAAGATGAGGAAGAGAGAAGAAAGAAAAAGAAAAAGAAAAAAGAAGAAGAAAAAGATGAAAGACAAAGAAGTAGAAGAAGAGAAGACGAAGAAGAAAGAAGAAGAAGAAGAAGAAGAAAGAAGTAGAAGAAAAAGAAGAAAGAGGAACAAGAAGTAGAAAGGAAGAAGTGGAAGAAGAAAATAAAAGAAGAAGAAGAAAGAAGAAGAAGAAGAAGAAGAAGAAGAAAGAAAAAGAAGAAAGGTGAAGACGAAAGAAGTAGAACAAGAAAAGGAAAGAGAAGAAGAAAGAAGAAGAAGTAGAAAAAAGAAGAAAGAAGGGGAAGAAGAAACAAGAAAAAGCGGAAAGAAAAGGAAGAAGAAAGAGGAAGAAGAAAGATAAAAGAAAGATGAAGAAGGAAGATTGGAAGGAAGACGAAGAAGAAGAAGAATAAAGAAGAAGAAGAAGAAGAAGAAGAAGAGAGAAAGAAGAAAAAGAAGAAAAAGAAGAGAAAGAAGAAAAAGAAGAAGAACATGAATAAGAAGAAGAAGAAGAGAAGAAGAAGAAAAGGAAAGAAGAAGAAGAATAAGAAGAAAGAAGAAAAAGAAGAGAGAAGAAGAAGAAGAAAGAAGAAGAAGAAGATGAACAAAGAAGTAGAAAAAAAAGAGCAAGAAGAAAGAAGATGAAGAAGAAAGAAGAAGGAAAATTTAAAAGAAGAAGCAAAAAGAAGAAGAAGAAGAAAGGCAAAGAAGTAGAAGAGAAAGAAAGAAGAAAAAGAAGAAGCAAAAGAACAAGAAGCAGAAGAAGTAGGAAGAAGGACAAAAACAAGAAATAAGAATAAGAAGAATAACAAGAGGTAGAAAAGCTAGAAGATGAAAAAAAAAGATAAGGAAGGAGAAGAAGAAGAACAATAAGAAGAACAAAGAAAGAAGTAGAATAAATAAGAAGAAGAAACAAGAAGAAGGAAGAAGTAGAAGGTGGAAAAGAATAAGAAACAACAACAAGAAGAAGATGAAGAAGTAAAAAGAAGAAGAAGAAAATGAAGAAGAAGAAAAAGAAGAACAACAAAGAAGAATAAGAAAAAGAAAGAAGAAAGAACGAAGAAGAAGAAGAATGAAGAAGAATAAAGTAGAAGAAAAAGAAGAAGAAGAAGAAGAAAGAAGAAGAAGAAGACGGACAAAAAGAAAGAAAGGAGAAGAAGAAAATGAAGAAGAAGAAGAGGAAAGAGAAAGAAAAAGAAGAAGAAGAAAGAAGAAAGAAGAAGAAGAAGAAGAAGAAGAAGAAGAAGGAGAAGAAGAAGAAAGAAAGAAAGAAAGAAAGAGAACAAGAAGAAAGAAAAAGAAGAAAGAAGAAGAAGAAAGAAGAAGAAGAAGAAGAACATGAAGAAAGAAGAAGAAGAAGAAGAAAAAAGAAGAAGAAGAAGAAGAAGAAGAAGAAGAAGAAGAAAGAAGAAGTAGAAGAAGAAGAAGAA
>JAIUJO010001313.1:15000-92500 GCA_023846275.1 Vanilla planifolia | reverse complement strand
AAAAAAAGAAAGAAGAACAAGAAGAAGAACAACAAGTAGTTGAAGAAGAAGAAGAAAAAAAAAAGAAAGAAGAAGATAGAAGTGGAAGTAGAAACAACAAGAAGAAAGATGAAGAAGCAAATAAAAAGAAGAATAATGAAGAAGAAGAAGAGGAAGAAAGAAAAAGACAAAGAAACAAGAAGAATGAAGAAATAAATGAAACAAGAAGAACAAAGCAAAAGAAGAAAGAAGAAGAATAAAGAAGAAGGAAGAAAATAGAAACGAAGGAAGAAGAATAAGAAGGAGGAGAAGGAGAAAGAAAAAGAAGAAGAAGAAGAAGAATAAAGAAGAAAGAAAAAGAGGAAGAAGAAGATGTGGAAGAACAAAGAAGAAGAAGAATAAAAAGGAAGAAGAAAGAAGAAGACGAAGGAATAAGAAAAAGAAGAAGAAGAGAGAAGAAGTAAAAGAAAAAGAAGAAAGAGTGGAAGAATAATATGAAGAAGAAGAAGAAAAAAGAAGAAGATGATGATGAAGATGTAGAAAAAAAAAGAAGAAAATGTAAATTAAGAAAAAGAAGAAGAAGAAGAAGGCAGAACAAAATAATAACAATAATAATAAGAACAAGAAGAAGAAAGAAAAAGAAGAAAAAAAGTAAAAAGAAGAAGAAGAAGAAGAAGAATAGAGAAGAAGAAGAAGAAGAAGAAGAAGAAAAAGAAGTAGAAAGAAGAAAAAGAAAGAGGAAAGAAGAAAAGAGAAGAAAGAAGAAGAAAGTGAAAGAAGATGAAGAAGAAGAAGAAAAAAGAAGAAGAAATAAAAAGAAGAAAGAGGAATAATAATGATGAAGTAGAAGACGAAGAAGGATAAGAATAAAGAAGATTAAAGAGGAGGAAAAAGAAGAACAAAAAAGAAGAACAAAAAAAAGAAGAAGAAGAATGAACAAGAAGAACAAGAAGATGAACAGAAGAAAAAGATGAAAGAAAAAGAAGAAGAAAGAAGAAGACGAAAGTGGAAGTAGAAACAAGAAAAAGAATGAAGAAGAAGAAAAAAGAAGAAGAATAATGGAGAAGAAAAAGAGGAAGAAGAAGAAGAATAAGAAGACGAAGAAGAAAAAAGAAGAAGAAGAGGAAAAAAGAAGAATGAAGAAATAAAAGGAACAAGAAGAAGAAGAAAGAAGAATAAAGAAGAAAAAGAAAGAAAAAGAAAGCTTAGAAAGAAGGAGGAGAAGGAGAAAGAAAAAGAACTAGAAGAAGAAATATAAAGAAGAAGAAGAAAAAGAA
This sequence comes from Vanilla planifolia, assembly GCA_023846275.1. Taxonomy (NCBI): domain Eukaryota; kingdom Viridiplantae; phylum Streptophyta; class Magnoliopsida; order Asparagales; family Orchidaceae; genus Vanilla; species Vanilla planifolia. Next base: position 91,244 of record JAIUJO010001313.1, on the reverse strand, counting down.
AAAGAAGAAGAAAAACGAGAAGAAGAAGAAAGAAGAATAATGAAGAAAATGAAAGAAGGAAACGTAGAAAGAAGAAGAAGAAGAAAAATAAAGAAGAAGAAAAAATAAAAGAAGAAAAAATAGAAGAAGAAAAAAAAAGAAGAAGAAGAAGTAAAAGAAAAAAGAAGAAAGAGTTGTAGAACAAAGAAGAAGAAGAAGAAAAAAGGAGAAGAAGATAAAGAAAAAGAAAGACGACGAAGAAGAAGAAGTAGAGGAAGAAGATGAACAGAAAGAAGAAGAATAAGAAGAAGAAGAAGAGGAAAGAAGAACAAAAAATAGAAGACGAAAGAAGAAGCAGAAACATGAAGAAGAAAGAAGAAAAAGAAGAAAGAAAAAGATGAAACAAGAAGAAGAAGAAAGAAGGAGAAAGAAGAAGGAAGATGAAGAAGAAACAAGACGAAGAAGAAGAAAAAAAAATATGAAGGGGAAGCAAGAAGAAGAAGAAGAAAGAAGAAGGAGATGAAAAAGAAGGAAAAAGGAGGAGGAGAAGAAGAAGAAGAAGAAGAAGAAGAAGAAGAAGAAGAAAGAAGTGGTAGAAGAAGAAGAAGAAGAAGAAGAAGAAGAAGAAGAAGAAAAAGAAGATAAAGAAGAAGAAGAAGAAGAAGAAGAAGAAGAAAAAGAAGAAGAAGATAATGAAACAAGAAGAATAAAAAAAAAGAAGATGAAAAAAGAAGAAGAAAGTGAAGAAGAAGAAAGAAAAAAAAGAATGAAGAGGGGGAAAAAGAAGAAGAACAAAGAAGAAGAAGAAAAAGACGAATGGGAGGAAGAAGGAGATTTAGAAGAAAAAGAAGAAGATGATGAAGTAGAAGAAGAAGAAGAAAAAGCAGAAGAAAGAAGAAGAAGAGGAAAAAGGAGAAAGAAGAAAGAAGAATAGGAAGAATAAGAAGTGAAAAAGAAGAAGAAGATGATGAAAAATAAAGAAGAAGAATAAGAAGAAGAAAGAAAAAGAAGACAATGAAGTAGAAGAAAAGGAAGAAGATGAAGTGGAAGGAGCAGAAGAAGAAGAAGAAGAAGAAGTAAATGAAGAAGAAAGAAGAAGAAGAAGAAGAAGAAGATAGAAGAAGAAGAAGAAGAAGAAAAGAAGAAGAAGAAGAAGAAGAAGAATGAAGAAGGAAAAAAAAGAAGAGGAATGAAGAAGTAGATGGAGAAGAAGAAGAGAGAAGAAAGTAGACGAAGAAGAAAGAAGAAGAAGAAGAAGAAAACAAAGATGAAGAAGAGGAAAAAAGTAGAAGAAGAAAAAGAATAAGAATAAGAAGAAGAAGAGGAAGAAGAAGGAATAAGTTGAAGAAAGAAGAAGAAGAAAGAAGAAGGAAGAAGAAGAAGGAAGATGAAGAAAGAAGAAGAAGAAGAAGAAGAAGAAGAGGAAGAAGAAGAAAGAAGAAGAAGAAGAAGAAGAAGAAGAAGAAGAAGAAAGTAGAAAGAAGAAGAAGAAGAAGAAGAGAAAGAAGAAAAAAGAAGAAGAAAAAACAAAGGAAGAATGAAAAAGAAGAAAAAAGATGAAGAAAAAAGAAGCAGAAGAATGAAGAAGTGAAAATAAGAAGCAGAAGAAAGGAGAAGAAGAACAAGAAAAAGAAAGAAAAAGTAGTAGAAAAAGAACAAGGAAGATGATGAAGAAGAAGAATGAAGAAGAAGAAGAAGAAGAAAAATAATAAGAAAGATGAAGAAAGAGGCAGAAGAAGAACAAAGAAGAGGAAGAAAAAAGAAGAGGAAGAAGAAAGAAGAACAAGATGAAAAATGAAGAAGAAGAAGAAAGAAGAAGAAAAATGAAGAAAGAAGAAGAGGAAGAAAGAAGAGTAGAGGAAAGAAGAAGAAGAAGAAAGAAGGAGAAAAAGAAAGAAGGGAAAGAAAGAAGAAGAAGAAGAAGAAGAAGAAGAAGAAGAAGAAGAAGAAGAAGACAGAGAAGAAAAAGAAGAAGAATATGAAGAAAAAAGATTAAGAAGAAAGAAGAAGAAGTAAGAAAATGAAAAAAAAATAAGAAAAATGAAGAGGAAGAAAGAAGGAGAAGAAGAACAAGAAGAAGAAAAGAAAGATGGAGAACAAGAAGAAGAAGAAAGAAGACGAAGAAGAGGAGGAAGAAGAAGAAGGAGAGGAAGAAGAGTAAAGGAGAAGAAAGAAAAAGAAGAAGAAGAAGTAAGAGGAAAGGAGAAGAAAGAAGAAGAAGAAGAAGGTAGAAAGAAGTGGAAGAGGAAGAAGAAGAAGAAGAAAAAGAAGAACAAAAAGAGAATGAAAAAGAAGAAGTGGAAGAAGAAAAAGAAGAAGTGGAAGAAGAAAAAGAAGAAAGAAGAAGAACAATAAGGTAAACAAGAAGAAGAAGAAAAAGAAGAAAGAAGAAGAAGAAGAAGAAGAAGAAGAAAGAAGATGAAGAAAAAGAAGATGAAGAAAAAGAAGAAGAAGAAGAAGAATAAGAAGAAAAAGCAAAAGAAAGAAGAAGAAGAAAAGGATGAAAAAAGAAAGAAGAATAGGAAGAATAAGAAGTAGAAAAAGAACAAGAAAAGAAGAAGAATAAAGAAGAAGAAGAAGAAGATGATGACGATGAAGAAGAAGAAGAAGAAGAAGCAGATCAAGAAGAAGAAGAAAGAAGAAGAAAGAAGAGGAGGAAGAAAGAAGAAGAAGAAGAAGGTAGAAGAGGATGAAAGAAGAAGAAGAAGAAGAAGAAGATGATGATGAAAGAAGAAAGAATAAGAAAGAAGAAGTAGAAGAAAGAAGAAGAACGTAGAAGAAATAGAAGAAAGAAGAAGAAGAAGAAGAAGGAGAAGAAAGAAGAAGAAGAAATAAGGAGTAGAAAAAAAAGATAGAAGAAGAAGAAGAAAGCAGAACAACAAAGAAGAAGAAAAAGGATGAAGTAGAAGAAAGAAGAAGAAGAAGAAGAAGGAGAAGAAGAAGAAAGATGAAAAAGGAGAAAGATAAAGAAGATAGAACAAGAAGAAAGAAGAAGAAGAAGAAGAAGAAAGACGAAGAAGAAAAAGCAAAAGTAGAAGAGGAAGAAGAAAGAGGAAAGAAGAAAAAGAAGAAGAATAAGAAGAAAGAAGAAGAAGAATAATAATAAGAAGAACAAGGAAAAAAAGAAGATGAAAAACGAAGAAGAAGAAGAAAGTAGAAAAAGAAAGTAGAAAAAGAAGAAGAATAAAGAAGACGATGAAGAAGAAGAAGAAAGAAGAAAATGAAGAACAAGAAAAACAAGAAGAAGAAGAAGAAGAAAAAGAAGAAAAGAAAGAAAATGAAGAAGAAAGAAGAAGAAGAAGCACGAAGAAGAATTAGAAGTGGTAGAAGAGAGCAAAAAAGTAAAAGAAGAAAGAAGAAGAAAAATAATGAAGAAAGAAGAGGAAGAAAGAAGAAGAAGAAGAAGAAGAAGAAAGATTAAGAAGAAAGAAAAGGAAGAAAGAAGAAATAAGAAAGAAGAAAGAAGATGAAGAAGAATAAAGAACATGATGAAGAAGATAAGAAGAAAGAAGAAGAAGATAAAAGAGGAAGCAGAAGAAGAATAAGAAAAAGGAAAAAGTAGAAAAAGAAGAAGGAAGAATAAGAATAAGTAGAAATAAGTATAAGATGAAGAAGGAAGAAGAAGAAGAAGAAGAAGAAGTAGAAAAAGAAGAAGAAGAGGAAAAGGAAGAAAGCAAAAGAAGAAAAAGTAGAAGAAAAAAGAAGGAAAAAAAGAAGAAAGAAGAAGAAGAAAAATGAAGAAGAAAGAAGAAGAAAAAAATGAAGAAAGAAGAAGAAAAATGAAGAAGAAAGAAAAAGAAGATGAAATACATGGAGGAAGTAGAAGAAAAAGAAGAAATAAGAAGAAGAAGAAGAAAAAAGAAGAAGAAAAAGAAGAGGAAAAAGAAGAAGAAGAAGAAAAAGGAGGAGAAGAAAGAAGAAGAAGAAAGAGGAAAGAGAGAGATGAAGAAGAAGAAATAAAAAGAAAAAAGAAGTTGAAGAAGAAGAAGAAGAAAGGAGAAGATTTTGAAAAAGAAGAAAAAGAAGAAGAAGAAGAAGAAGAAGAAGAAGAAGAAGAAGAAGAAGAAGTAGAAGAAGAAGAAGAAAGAAGACGTGGAAGAAAAATAAAGAAGAAAGAAGAAGAACAAGATAGAAGAAGAACGAAAAAAAAGTGAAGAAGAAGATGAAGAAGAAGAAGAAGAAAGAAGAAGAATAAAGAAGAAGAAGATGAAGAACAAGAAGAAGAAGAAGGAGAAGAAGAAGAAGAAGAAAGAAGAAGAAGAAGAAGAAGATGAAGAAGAAGATGAAGAAGAAGAAAGAAGAAAGAAGAAGAAGAAGAAGAAGAAGAAGAAGAAGAAGGACGGAAAAGAAATAAGAAAGAAGAATAAAGAATAAGAAGGAAGATAGGAAAAGAAAGAAAAGGAAGAAAGGGGAAAGAGGAGGAAGAAGAGAAGAAAAAGAAGAAGTCGAAGAAGAGGAAGAAGAAAACGAAGTGGAAGAAGATGACGATGAAGAAGAAAAAAAAGATGAAGAAAATTAAAAAAAAGAAGAAATAAAAGAAGAAGAAGAAGGTGAAGGAGGAGGAGGAGAAGAAGAAGAAGAAGAAGAAGAAGAAAAAGAAGGAGAAGAAAAAGAAAAAGAAGAAGAAGAAGAAGAAAGAAGTTGAAGAAAAAGAGCAAGAAAGAAGAAGAAGAAAAAAGAGGAGAAAGCAGAAGAAAAAGAAGAAGAAGAAGAAGAAGAAGAAGAAGAAGGAAGATGAAGAAAAATAAGATGGAAGAAGGAGGAGGAGAAGAAGAAGAAGAAGATTGACAAAGAGAAGAAGATGAAGTAGAAGTAGTAGAAGAAGAAGAAGAAGACGAAAGAAGAAGAGGAAAGAATAATAAGAAAGAAGAAGAAGAAGATATAAAAAAAGATTGATGGAGAAGAAGAAAAGATGAAATAAGAAAAAGAAGGAGAAAGAAGAAAAGGGAAGAAGAAAAAGAAAGAAGAAGAAGAAGATTTAAAAAAAGAAAGAAGGAGAAGAAGAAAAAGAAGGAGAAGAAAAAAAAGGAACAAGAAGAAGGAAAAAGAAGGAAGAAGAAGAAGAAAGAAGAAGAATAAAAAAGAAGAAGAAGAAGAAGAAAAATAGAAAGAAGAAGGAATAAAAACATGAAGAAAAAATAAGAAGAAAAAGAAGAAGAAGGAGCAGAAAAAAAAGATGAAGGAAGAAGAAAGAAGAATAAGGTAGAAGAAAGAAGTGGAAGAAGATAAGAGAAGAAAAAAGAAGAAGAAGAAAGAAGAAGAAGAAAAAAGAAGAAGAAAAGGAAGAAGAAAGAAGAAGAAAGAATAAAGAAGAAGAAGAAGAAGAAAGAAGAAAGAAGATGAAGAAGAACAAGAAGAAGAAGAATAGGAAAGATGTAGAAGCAAAAGTAAAAGAAGAAGAAGAGATGTTGAAGAAAAGGAAGAAGAAGATGAAAGAAGAAAAAAGAAGATGAAAAAAGAAGTACAATAAAAAAGAAGAAGAAGAAAGAAGAGATGAAAGGAGAAAGAAGAAAGAAGAAAAAGAAAGAAGAAGAAAGAGGAGGAAGAAGAAAGAAAAAGAAGAAAGAAGAAGAAGAAGAAGAAGAAAAAGGAACAAGAAAGAATAGAGGAAGAAAGAAGAAGAAGAAGAAGCAAAAGAAGAAGAAAGAGGAAAAGAGGAAAGAAGAAGGAAAAAGTAGAAAAAAGAGGAAGAAGAACAAAAAGAAGAAAGAGAATTAGAACAAGAAAGAAGAAGAAAAAAGAAGAAGAAAGAAGAAGAAGAAGGAAGAAAAAGAAGAGGTGGAAGAAGAAGAACGAAGAAGAAGAAGAAGAAGGAAGAAAAAGAAGAGGTGGAAGAAGAAGAACAAAGAAGAAGAAGAAGAAGTAGAAGAAAGAAGAAGGAGAAGAAAAAGAACAAAAAGAAGAACAAGAAGAAAAAGAAGAAGAAAGAAGAAGACGAAGAAGAAGAGGAGAGAAGAAGATGAAGGAAGAAGAGAAGAAAGATGAAGAAGAAGGATGAAGAAGAGAGAAGAAGAAGGAGAAGAAAGAAGAAGAAAAAAAGAAGGAAGAAGAAGAAGAAGAAGAAGGAAAAGAAGAAGAAGAAGAAGAAGAAGAAGAAGAAGAAAGGAGAAGAAGAAAAAACAAAGGAGAAAAAGAAGAAGTAGAAGAAGAAAAAGAAGAAGGAGAATAAAGAAGAAGAAGAAAGAGGAAAACTAAGTCGAAGAAGAAAGAAAAAAGAAAAAGAAGAAGGTGAACAAGTAGAAGAAGAAAGAAGAAAAAGAAGAAAAAGAAGAAGAAGAAGGAAGAAGATGAAAGAAGAAGAAGAAAAAAGAATAAGAATAAAGAAGAAAGAAGATGAAAAAAGAAAAAGAAAGAAGAAGAGGAAGAAAGAAGACGAAGAAAAAGATGAGGAAGAAGAAGAAAAAGAAAAAGAAAAAGCATAAGTAAAAGATGGAAGAAGAAGAATGAAGAAGAAAGTGGAAGAAAGAAGAAAAAGAGGAAAGAAGAAGGAGAATGAAGAAGAAGAAGAAGAAAGAAAAAATAAAAAGAGGAAAGAAGAGGAAGAAAAAAGAAGAAAAAGAGAAAGAAGAAGAAGAAGAAGAAGAAGAAGAAGAAGAAGAAGAAGAAGAAGAAGAAAGAACAAGTAGAATAAAGAAGAAGAAAGAATAAAAAAAAAGAGGAAGAAGGAAGAAGAAGAAGAATAAAGAAGAAGAAGAAGTAGAACAAGAGGAAAGATGATGAAGAAAGAAGATGAAGAAAGAAGAAGGAAAAGAAGAAGAAAGAATAAGAAAAAATAATAAGAATAAGAAGAAGAAGAAAGAAGAAGCAATAAGAAGAACAAGAATAAGAAGGAAGAAAAAGAAGAAGAAGAAGAAGAAAGAGAACATGAAGTTAATATCAAAAGAGTTATTATTCCTAATATAGAGGAATACTCCATCAACATTGGAACAATTGATGAAATTTTTTATGACAATTCTGTCTATGAAATTACATCTTATTACGACTCCACAAAGTTTGAATCTGACTCCATAGAGTCTGAATCTGAAAAACCTTCAGATAAACAATTAAAAGGTTTTGATAAACTAAAAATCAATATGATTACAATAAACAAAACATTGACACAAATAAAGGTTATTCCTTAATTACCGTCTCTAAAACTTCCCAAAAAGGAAAAAATATCCTCACCAGGATATACAATCTACATGGGAAAAATGCTTAGACTTAAGCGTTATCGAACTACAGAGATAACATTAGATCTAATCATTTTAATACCATTTGGATACTATGGGATACTACATAATGTCCTATATCATGCCAAAGAAAATATCTTCATCACTCATGGGATAATTGAACCCATTACATATCAACCACCAATAATCTTGATTAAAAATGCCAGTCTAGAAGATTGGGATTACTTAATCAGACCAAATGATGCTATCGAAACACTAGTTATCCATAAATATGAAGATTTTCCCATCATCACATCTAAATCAGCCATAGATGATTCAGAGAATTTCGAAAAATATCGAGAATTTCGAGTCAATATGAATACACTTACTTCTGAGGAAGTAAATACAACAGACTTATATGATAGTGTAGGAGACAATTTGAAATCACTTATGAAGACTTAGAAAAACTAAAAGAGGCAATATCTCATGGAGAAAAGAATGACATTTATAAAGCCCCTTCTTTTAAATCTCGCTTTCTCAATAAACACACTTATATTTTTGAGCGTAGCAAGGAAATATAGAATTAAAAGGAGATGATGATTTAACATCAATTAGTCTTCTTAACAAAGAAAAATAGAAAAGTTGAAAAGAAAATACCCAAAAATAAAATACCTACACATAGGTATGATCCAATTAAAATAACTGCTCTATTTCGTAGTGGAATAGATACACCAATAATGATCGTTTGTATGGATCAATGAATCATTAATAAACCACTTAGTAGCATAATTGGAGGAGCAAAATCCAGTCTTGCTAATAGATTATTTGGAATAAATATTCACCTTGATTTTTGTATAAGTCTAGATGTCCAAAATGTTGAAAAGACTTGTACATTATCAATAAGCCTAAAAGGAATACAATTACTACATAGATCAAAAATCCAAGGTTCACAATGGCAACACTGCATGGCTCTAAATGATACTTCCACATTTAGATCCATCACCCCAAACAAATTTGTAAAATTATTCAATGTTGGAAAAGTGTTTGTAAAGTGATTTTTTATGGTCCCACCATGCTTCAATCTGTGAGGGCCAAAGCTTCCATTGTTTCTTCATCCAATTCATTGTTTTCTGAATTGTATTCCGTGCGAGTAGCAAAGAATTCTTCTTTAGCCGCTTGTCCTATTTTTCCCAATTTAATCTTTCTCAGAAATATTTGTATTTTCTATCCTTTTTGAGCTAAATCTTCAGCCTCGTTGGCTAAAATGTCCAGAAAACAGACTGTTTTCCCACAATGAATTTGTTTGGCTAGATATTTAGAATTGAAATCTAGCTTCTGAAAAAAGTCTATAGCAGCATACCATAGAGCTTCTTCTTCATTGAATAAGCTTGGTCTGAATTTTTCAAGTATTGGTGGAGTATTTGAATGTTTTACAAGCATCCATAACTGAATTGAAGAGTTTAAATTGATATACTCTCGTTCTTCCCAGATAGTCCATATGCGAAAAACAAAAATTGTTGAGAATTTGGTGGAGTAAAGATTCAGGCTATTCTTGCAAATGTCTGGAATAAAGCCTGTATAATCTTCGAGCTGTCTGGTTCACATAATTTCATTTTATGAAGTTTTTCTTCATTGTTTAGGTTTTCACTCCATTCTGATCTAATAAAATCAGCAACTAGTAGTGAAACCAGTATTTCTATTGCAGTTTGTTTATCTATTTGTTGTAAGATTTTTTGACATTCGTCTTTATTATTTCTTTCTAAATTTGTCAACCAAGATAGAGCATTTCCTTCCCAGTATGATGTAGTGAATTGTATATATTCTGAAACATTCATAGCAGGAGGGAGCATAAATATAGTTTCTTTTATTTTTTGAGTCCATTCTATACAATAGTCTTTAACTCTTTTGTATGGTATAATATCTATGTTTAAAGTGAGTCCCCAAGTAGAGGAGTCTCTCTTTTCTTCTGACGATTTTTATTTTTATGGTATGTACGTCAATCTGAGCGTTTACCATAATTTAACATGGATGAATATGAAGGAGTAGTATGAACTTGTTCCATATTATCTCCTTGAGATTCTTGCATGTTAACTTCGGGTGAAGGTGTTTGTGGACTATAACCATGAGGACCAGGGAGATAGAGAGCACTTCTACTACTTTCTCCTCTTTCTATCCTAATGTTAAAATCATTTTCTAATTGGTTTCTATAAAAATCCAAAACTTCATGATTTTGTTCATAAAAGTTATAAATTTTTTCACTAGTAATTTCTCTAGTGAGTTCTTTTTGTTGAAGTTCTAAGAACTCCAAGTAAAAGGATTTATCTAATTTTTGTAAATCCATAATAAAGTCTTTCGATTTTAATTTAACCATTATTGTTTGGTTAGTTTTGTTCCAACATAATAGAACTTAGATGTATTATTATGTTTGTGTTCTAGATTCTGAATTTTATCTTTGATCTCTTTTAATAGATCAACGATGAAATTCAGTATTCCTACTATGGTAGGGTCATTTCCAACTGTGGTTGGTATGTGGATTATATGTTCATAATCCTGGATATTTTCAGTAATTTGACACTTGTAAGTGTTATAGAGAATCAGTATGTTTTTATTTTGAGTAGATGTTTATATTTTCTTATTACTAGATAACTTTGTAAGATGAGTTTTGATTTTTTAAGAGACTTGTTCTTCTTTTGTATTATATTTCTGTTTTGACCCACTATTTTACGGCTACATCTACCCTTCCAAATCCGCAAGGTTCCCGTGGCTTTCTGGGGGAAGTTAGGGATTCTTACAAAGACCACCATCCCTAGTAGACTGTTACATAAAATAGGAGCACAGCTATGGTTCGTTTCCTACTCCATAGCATAAAGAAAGATAATACAAAAAAGAAGAAGAATCTTAAAACAAACTAAGTCATTGTACAAACAAATCTTTTAATATGAAAACATAAACAAAAGCTTACTCAAATATAATATAAGAAGCAAACATAAAGTTTATTTCGTAAAAAAAACTTACTGTATAACGTGAGCACAAGACTCGGATACTAGTTTTATAGCGGCAAACCAAACTTAGTAGCTTTATACAAAAATACTCAAAAGTAATTTACAAGAGTAGAGATTTACAATAGTGGAGGTAGGAAACGAGAGAGCAGAGTGGAGACAGAAAGCAGAAAGCAGAAAGGAAGAAAGCTGGAATTCTTCCGTTGTTTTTGCTCTAGTGAGTGTCCAAATTTATAGACCAGGCTTGCTTCAGTTGGAAGCAAAAGAAAGGGCCATTTCCTGTAGATATTGCTTTTGATAATTGCTCAGCACTGTTGCATTTACTGTTCATCGTACACAGTTCATTGTTTCTCGTACACTGTTCATTGTAGATCGTACACTGTTCGTTGTAGATCGTACATTGTTCACTGTAGAGCGTACTTCATTTATTGGCCATTGCTGTAGCTGGAAATTTTTTTGAATGCTTCTGAAGGTGTTGAAAAGTGTTTGTAAAGTGATTTTTTATGGTCCCAACATGCTTCAATCTGTGAAGGCCAAAGCTTCCATTATTTCTTCATCCAGTTCATTATTTTCTAAATTGTATTCCGTGCGAGTAGCAAAGAATTCTTCTTTAGCTGCTTGTCCTATTTTTCCCAATTTAATCTTTCTCAGAAACATTTGTATTTTTTTTCCTTTCTGAGCTAAATCTTCAGCCTCGTTGGCTAAAGTGTCCAGAAAACAGACTTTTTTCCCACAATGAATTTGTTTGGCTAGATATTTAGAATTGAAATCTAGCTTCTAAAAAAAGTCTGTAGCAGCATGCCATCGAGCTTCTTCTTCATTGAATAAGCTTTGGTTTGAATTCTTCAAGTATTGGTGGAGTATCTGAATGTTGTACAAGCATCCATAACTGAATTGAAGAGTATAAATTGATATACTCTCGTTCTTCCCAGATAGTCCATATGCAAAAAACAAAAATTTTTGAGAATTTGGTGGAGTAAAGATTCAGGCTATTCTTGCAAATGTCTGGAATAAAGCCTGTATAATCTTCTGGCTGTCTGGTATTAATATAGACTTCATGTACCAGTCCTTTTCTGAGATGGACTTGGTATTTGGGAATCTCATTGAAGCAAGCTATTATTCTAGGCCTTTTAGTAGTAGAATAAAAAACTTCTTGATTGAGGAACAATTGCTTTATGTTTGTTTCCTCAAGTTTCTTAAAGAATAAAAGCAACTTTTCTTCGTCCAAAATATTTTGCTGATATAGCTGAAGCATTTACTGAACAGTAACTTCAGCCTCTAATTTCCTCGTTTCTTCAGTCTTTATATTGAATAGATGTAATAAGGATAAGAAATCCTTAATACGAAAATGAATCAGATCAGAAGTATGGCTGTTAGCAAATAGTTCTGAGAGTGATTCAATCGACGAAAGTTGTTGTTCGAATTTTTGCAAAGAGGAAGACTGAGTTGTTGCAGATCTGAACAATAATAATTCTAGGGTCTTCTTGTAGTTTTCTTCTTGATTGGTCTGTTGGACCATTGTTTGCTTCAAGCTTAAGTAACCTTTCTCAATTTGTGTTAGCCAATAATTTGCTGATCGCCAATCATTGGCTTGTAAAGCATGGAAGCATCCATTAATTTTCTTAAAGAAAGCTGGATCTGATTCTTTGAGAGCTTTGTTATACCATTCTTTTGCCACTGTAGAGGCAAACGTCTTTCCCTTTTCGAGAGTGCCATAAGAACTGATTTTTTGTTTAATCAAAACTTTAGCTGGTTGAGCTTGATCTTTCTCTTGTTGGGTTTGGGCTTTTAAATCAACCTTTTGGGTTTTTGATGCCTGTTGGGCATGAGAAGTTTTTGCCTTTTGGTTTTGGGCAGATGTCTCTACTTCGGCCTTTTGGGCCTTTGCTTTCTTAGGGAGAAGTTCAGTAAATTCTCCTGCTTTTTTCATTTTTTCTACAAAATTTTTGAGAAATTTAAGATCTTCTTCGTTCATGGTCTGCTAAGAAAATCAGCAATGTTAGTAAAACCAGGAATATATTTAACATTGTAAGAAAATATTTCAAGGTATAAAGCAGGACGTATGCGTCGAAGATTTTCTTCTGGATTATTTATAGTCTTTTTTTGTTAAAATTGGGCAACAGATTTATTGTTAGTTTCTATAGTAAAAACTCTATGGAGTAAATATATTTTGAGGCTTTTAATGGCTAAATTTATAACCAATAATCCTTTATCATAAGTAGCATATTTACTTTGGGGTTTTGTAAATTTTCCTGAAGTATATGCTACAATCTCATTTGTATTTGTTACTAAGACTCCAAACTAAAATAAATCTGAGGCATCTGTTTGTAATATAATTTGTTCATCTTCTGTTGGAAAATGAAGAATTTGCTTTTTTGTAACAAATTCTTTAATTTGTTTAATTTCTTTTTGTTCTTCTAAACTCAAAGAAATAGGGATTTTATCTGTATTCCAACGACGAGGTTGTTCGTCGTTAATCATTTTGTATTTGGCTTGTTCGGTTGCCAATTTGTTTTGTAAGGCTTTAATTTTGGAAGAAAGTTTAGGTATAAACTTTCATCCATAGTTTAAGAGTCCTAAAAAACTTTACAGCTGTTTTAAACTCGTAAAGTTTTCGGAAAACTCTTTAACTTTTGTATATATATGGTCTTGTAATTGTGCTTGACCATTTTTTATTTGTTTTCCAAGAAAATCTATTTTAGTTTTGAATAATTCTATTTTCTTTGGACTCAAAATAATACCATGGTTTAGCATTATTTTGATAACATTTAAAATGTGATCTTTATGTTCTTCCTCTGTTTGAGAAAAAACAATTATATCGTCTATGTAAGCGACGACATAAGGTAAATGTCCAAAAATAGAATTAATCCATTTCTAGAATATTTGAGGTGCATTTTTTAATCCAAATGGCATAACTAACCATTCAAAATGCCCTTATGGACAGCTAAAAGCTGTTAATTCTATTGATGCTTGGTTTGCAAGTTTGATTTGCCAAAATCCTGATTTGGTATCAAATTTGCTATATTATTTAGCACCTTGGATTTGTTTGATTAGGTGCTCAGCAATTGGTATAAAATAACCATCAAATTTTGTGCAAGAGTTTAACTTGCGATAATTGATGACCATTCGGGCCTTACCACGTTTTATTTCTGCGTGATTTCGTACTATAAATGCTGGAGAAGAATGTGAGCTGTGGCTCTTTTGTATTAATTTTAAATTTAACAGTTCCTGTATTTGACTGTTAAATTCTTGTTTGTCTATTGGAGATACCATTATACTATTGACTCGTATATTGGTATTCTGGTATTGTTCTAAGAGTTCGAAAGAAGAAGAAGAAAATGAAGTAGAAGAAGATGAAAAAGAAGAAGAAGAAAAAAGAAGAGGAAGAATGAAGAAGGAGAAGAAAGAAGAAGAAGGAAGAATAAGAAAGAAGAAAGAAGAAGAACAAAGAAGAAGAAGATAAAAGCAAAAGAAGAAACAAGAAAGGAAGAAGAAGGAGAAGAAGAAAGAAGAAGAAGAAGAAGAAGCAGAATATAAGAGGAGTAGAAGAAGAAGAGAAAGTAGAATAAGAGGATGAAGAAGAAAGAAGAAAGAAGAAGAAGAAGAAAAGGAAGAAGAAGAAAAAGAAGAAGGAGAAGAAAGAAGGCAAAGAGGAAAGAACAAAAGAAAGAAGAAGCAGAAAGAGAAAGATGGAAGAAGAAGAAGAAGAAGAAGAGGAAGAAGAAGAAGATGAAAGAAGAAGAAGATGAAGGAGAAGAAAAAGAAGAAGAAGAAGAAGACCAAAGAAGAAGAAGAAATTTAAAGAAGAGGTAGATTAAAAAAGAAAGAAGAAGGAGAAGAAAGAAGAAGAAGAAGAAGAAGAAGAAGAAGAAGCAGAAGAAGAAGAAGAAGAAGAAGAAGAAGAAGAAGAAGAAGAAGAAAAAGAAGAAGAAGCGAAAAAAGAAGAAGAATAAAGAAGATGAAGAAAGAAAAAGAATAAAGAAGAAGGAAGAAGAAGAATAAAGATGAAGAAGGATAAGAAGAAGAAAGAAGAAGAAGAAGAAAGAAAAAGAGTAGAAAAAAGAAGAAAGAAGAAGAAGAAGTAAGAAGAAGAAAGTAGAAGAAGAAGAAGAAGCAGAAGAAGAAGAGGAAGAAGAAGAAGAAGGAGAAGAAGTAGAAGAAGTTGAAGAAGAAAAAAAAAGAAAAAGAATAAGAAGAAGAAAATGAAGAAGAAAAAGAAGAAGAAGAAAGAAGAATAAAGAAGGAAGAAGAAAAAGAATAAAGAAAAAATTGGATAAGAAGCACAAAGAAGAAGAACAAGAAAGAAGAAAATGGAAGAAGGAAAAAGAAGAAGAAAGAAGAAGAAGAAGAAGAAAGAAAAAAGAAGTAGAAAGAAGAAGAAGAAGCATAAGGAAGAAGAAAAAGAGAAAGAAAGAGAAAAAGAAAGAAGAAGAAGAAGAAAAAGAAGAAGAAGAAAAAAGAAGTAAGAAGAAGAAGGAGAAAGAAAAAGAAAGAAAAAGAAGAAAGAAGAACAACAAGAAGAAGTAGAAGAAAGAAGAAGGAAAAAGAGAAGGAGTAAGAGAAGAAGAAGTAATACAAGAAGAAGAAGAAAAAAAAGTGAACAAAGATGAGGGGAAACAATAGGAAAGGGAAGAAGAAGAATAAGAACGAGAAGTATTAGAAAAATAAGATTAAAGAAGAAGAAAGAGGGAAAAAGTAGAACATATAAGAGGGAGAAGAAAGAAGGAGAAAAAAGAAGATGAAAGAACAAAAAGAAAGAAGAAGAAGAAAGAAAATAGGGAAGAAACAAGAGAAGAAGATGATGAAGTAGAAGAAGAAGAGGAAAAAGAAGAAAAGAAGAAGAAAGAAGAAGAAGAAAGAAGGTAAAGAAGGCAGAGGAATACAGAAGAAGAAGAAGAATAATGTAGAAGAACAAATAGAAGAAGTAGAAGAAGAGAGAAGAAGAAGAAGAAAGAAGAAGAAAAAAAAGAAGGAAAAAGAAGAAGAAAGAAGAAGAAAGAAGAAGAAGAAAGAAAAAGAATAAGAAGTAGAAGTAGAAGTAGAAGAAGTTAGAAGAAGAATTACAGAAAGAAGAAGATGGAACAATAATAAGAAAGCATAAATAAGAAGAAGAAGAAAGCAGAAGAAGAACAATGAAAAAGAATAAGAAGAAGACAAAGAAAGAAGAAGAAAAAGAAGAAGGAAGATGAAGAAGTAAATGATGAAGAAAGAAGAAGAAGTAGAAGAAGAAGAATAAGAAGAACAAGAAGAAAATAGAAAGTAAAGATGAAGAACAAGAAGAAGAAGAAGAAGAAGAAGAAGAAGAAGAAAGAAGAAAAAGAAGAAAGAAGAACGAAGAAGAAGAAGAATAAAGAAGAAGAACAACAACACGAAGAAAGAAGAAGAAGAAAAAAGAAGGAGAAAGAAAAAGAAAAGGGAAAAAGAAGGTGAAAGAAGAAGAAGAAGAATGAAGAAGAGAAAGAAGTAGAAGAAGAAGAAGAAAAAGAAGAAGAAGAAGAAAGAAGAAGGCGAAAGAAGCGGATGCTGAAAGAAGTAGAAAAAGAAGAAGACTAAGAAGAAGAAGAAGAAGGAAAAAAAGAAGAAAAAGAAGGAGAAGAAAGAAGAAGAGAAACAAGGAAAAAGAAATAAGAAGAAGAGAGAAAAAAAGAAAGAAGAAGAAGAAGATGATGAAAGATGAAGGAGAAGAAGAAGAAGAAAGAAGAAAAAGAAAGGAGAAGAAGAATGAACAAGAAGAAGAGAGAAGAAGAAAGAAGAAGAGGAAGAATGAAGAAGAAGAAAAAGAAGAAGAAGAACAAGAAGTAGAAGAAAGTTGAAGAAGAATGAAGAAGAAGAAGAAAGAAGAAGAAAGAAGAAGGGGAAGAATAAAGAATTAGAAGAAAGACAAGAAGAAAAAGAAGAAGAAAAAATAGGAGAAGTAGAAGAAGTGGAAGAAGAAAGAAGAAGAAGAAAAAAAAAGAAGTAAGAAGAAGAGGTAGAAAGAAGAAGGAGAAAGAAGAAAGAGCAAAAAGAAGAAAGAAGAAGAAGCAAGAAGAAGAAGAATAAAGAAGAAGATGAAGAAGAAGAAAAAAAAAGAAGGAGAAGATTAAGAAAGAAGAAGAAGAAGAAGAAAGAAAAGCAGAAAAGAAGATTAAGGACAAGATAGAAAAATAATAACAATAATAATAAAAAGAAGAAGAAGAAGAAGAAGAAAGTAAAATAACAAGAAGTAGAACGATGAAGAAGAAGATGATAGAAAAAGAAGAAAGAAGAAGAAGTAGAAGAAAAAGAAGAAGCAGAACAATAAGAAGAAAAAGAGAAAGAGTAAAGAGGAATAAGCGAGAAGAAAAAGAAGAAAGGAGAAGCAGAAGAAAGAAGAAGTAGAAGGAAGAAGAAGAAGAAGAAGAAGAAGAAAGAATAAGGAAGAAGAAAAAGAAAGTAGAAGAATAAGAATAAGAAGAAAAAAAGAAGAAAGAAAAAGAAGAAGAAAAGAAGAAGAAGAAGAAGAAGAAGAAGAAGAATTAGGAGAAGAAAAAGGTAAAAGAGGAAAGAGGAATAAGAAAGAAGAAGAAGAAGAAAGAAAAAGAGAAGGGGAGAAGAAGAAGAAGAAGAAGAAGAAGAAGAATGAAGAAGAGGAAGAAGTAGAAAGAAGAACAAGATGAAGAAGAAGAAGAAGATGAAAGAAAAAGAAAGTTAAAGATGAAGAAGAAAGAAGTAGAAGAAGAAAAAGAAGAAGAATAAATAAAAAGAAGAAGAAGAAGAAGAAAAAGTAGTAGAAGAAGAAGAAGAAGAACAACAACAATAAGAACAAGAAGAAAGAAGAAAAAGAGGAAAGAGGAATAAGAAATAAGAAGAAGAACAAAGAAAAAGAAAAGAAGAACAGGAAGAAGAAGAAGAAGAAGAAGAAGATCAAAAAGAAGATAGAAGAACAAGATGAAGAAGATGATAAAGAAGTAGAAATAGAAAAAGAAGAAAGAAGAGGAAGAAAGAAGAAATAAGAAGACGAAGAAAGAAAAAAAGGAAAGAAGAAGAAGAAAAAATATGAAGAGAAGAAGAAGAAGAAGAAGAAGAAGAAGATAGAAGAAGAAGAAGAATAAAGAAGAAGAAGAAGAAGAAGTGGAAGAAGATGAAGAAGTGGAAGAAGAAAGAAGAAAAAGAAGAAGAAGAAGAAAGAAGAAGATTAAGAATAAAATGTTGAAGAAGTAAAAGACGATGACGATGATAAAGAAGAAAGTAGAAGAAGAGGAGGAAAGAAGAAGAAGAAGAAAGCGGAGGAAGAAAGAAGAAGAAGAAGAAGAAAGCGGAGGAAGAAAGAAGAAGAAGAAGAATGAAGAAGATGAAGAAGGCTAAGAAGAAAGATGGTGAACTAGAAGGAAGAAAGAAAGAAAGACAAGAAGACAAAAGAAGAAGAAAGATGAAGAAGACGAAAAAGAAGAAGACGAAGAAGAAGAAGAAAGACGAATAAGAAGAAGAAGGAGAGAAAGAAGAAAGAAGAAGAAGAAGAAAAAAAGAAAGAAGAACAAGAAAGAAAAGAAGTAAAAGAAGAAAGAAGAAGAAAAAGTAGAAGAAGAAAGAAGAAGAAGGAGAAAGAAGAAGAAAGAAGAAGAATAAGAAAGAAGAAGGAGAAGAAGAAGAAGAAGAAGAAGAAGAAGAAAGAAGAATAACATGAAGAAGAAGAAAAAAAAATTTAAGAAGAAGAAAGAACAAGAAGGAAGAATAAGAAGAAAAAAAAGAAGGAAAAAAAAGAAAGCAGAAGAATAAAGAAGAAGAAGAAGAAGATGATGATGAAAAAAGAAGAAGAAGATGAAGAACAAGAAAGAAGAAGAAATAGCAAAAGAACATAAAAGATGAAGAAGAAGATCAAGAAGAGAAGAAGAAGAAGAGGAAGAAGAAAAAGAAGAACAAGAAGAAGAAGGAGATGAAAGAAGTAGAAGAAGAAAGAAGAAAGAAGAAGAAGAAGAAGAAAGAAGAAGAAGAAAGAGGAAGAAGAAAGAAGAAGAAGAAGAAAAAAGAAGGTAAAGAAGAAGTACTACAAGAGAAGAAAAAGAAATAAAAAGAAGAAGAAGAAGAAGAAAGGGAAAAAGAACACAAGGAAAAAGAAAAAGAAGAAGAAGAAGAGAAGTAAAACAAGAACAATGAAGTGAAAGAAGATGAAGGAGAAAGAAGAAGAGAAGAAAGGAGAAGAAAAAAGAAAAACAAGACTGAAGGAGTAGAGGAAGAAACAAGAAGAAGAAAGAAAAAAAGAAGAAAGAAGAAGAAGAAGAAAAAAGAACAAAGTAAAGAAGAAGTAGTAGAAGAGAAGAAGAAGAAATAAGAAGAAGAAGAAGAAGAAGTAGAAGAAGAAGAAAGGGAAAAAGAAGACGAGGAAAAAGAAAAAGAAGAAGAAGAAGAGAAGTAAAACAAGAACAATGAAGAGAAAGAAGACGAAGGAGAAAGAAGAAGAGAAGAAAGGAGAAGTCAAAAGAAAAACAAGATTGAAGGAGTAGAGGAAGAAACAAGAAGAAGAAAGAAAAAAAAGAAGAAAGAAGAACAAGAAGAAAAAGAAATACGAAGAACAAGAAGAAGATGAAGAAAGAAGAAGTAGAAGAAGAAGAAGAAGAAGAAGACGAAGAAACAAGAAAAAAAAGAATGAAAGAAGAATACAAAAGAAAAAGAAGAAGAAGAAGAAAAAGAAGAAGAAGAAGAAAAAGAAGAAGAAGAAGTGGAAGAAGAAGTGGAAGAAAAAAGAACAAGAAGAGAGGAAGAAGAATGAAGAAGTAGAAGGTAAAAGGAAAAGAAAGAAGAAGAAGAAAGAAAAAGAAGTTATGGAAGATAAAAGGAGAAGAAGATGTAGAAGTAGGAGAAAAAAATAAGAAGAAGAAAAAAGAAGTAGAAAGAACAAGAACAAAAAAAGCAAGAAGAAGAAGAAAAAGAAAGAGAGAAGAACAAGAAAAAAAAGCAAAAGAGAGAAAAAGAAGAAAGATGAAGAAGAAAGAAAAAGGAAGAAGAAAAAAAAATAGATGAAGAAGAGGAAGAAGAAGAAGAAGAAGGCGAAATAAGTAGAAGAAAAAGAAGAAAGAAGGAGGAAGAAGAAAGGTGAAGAAGAATAGAGGAAGAAGAAAAAGAAAGAAGAAGAAGAGGAAGAAGAAGAACAAGAAGAAGAAGAAGAAGAAAAGGAATAAGGATCAAGAAAGAAAAAAAGGAGAAGAAGAAAAACAAGAAAGAAGAAGAACAAGAAGAAAGAGAGGAAGGAGAAAGAAAAAAAGGAAGAAAGAAGAAGGAAGAAGAAGAAGAATATAGAAGAAGAAGAAGAAAGGAGAAGAACAAGAAGGAAGAATAAGAAAGAAGAAGGAAAAAGAAGAAAGATGAAGACGAATATAAAGGAAGAACATCAAGAGGAAGAAGAAGAAGAAGAAAGAAGATAAATGAACAGGAAGAAAGAATAAGAATGAAGAAGAAGAAAGAAGAAGATGGAGAAAGAAGAAGAAGAAGAAGAATAAAAAGAAAGAAGAAGAAGAAGAAGAAGGAGAAAGAAGAAGGACAAGAAAGAAGAAAAAGAGGAAAGAGAAAAACAATGAAGAAGAAGAAAGAAAAAAACGGAGTAGAAGTAGGAGAAGAAGAAGAAGAAGAAGAAGAAAAAGATGCAAACCAAAGAAGAAGAAAATGAAAGATGAAGAAGAAAGAAGAAGAAGAATGGAGAAGAAGAAGAAGAAGAAAGAATAAAAAGATCAGGATGAAGAAAGAAAGAATGAAGAAGAAGAAGAAGAAGAAGAAGAAGAAAGTAGAAGAAAGGGAGGAAAAGAAAAGAAGAAGAAGAAAGAAGAAGAAAAAGAATGAATAAGTTGTTGTAGGAGAAGAAGAAGGATAAGAAGAAGAATGATTAAGGTGAAACAAGAAGAAGAAAGAAAAATAAAGAAGAAGAAGAAGAAGAAGAAGAAAGAAAAAGAAGAAGAAGAAGAAGAAGAAAAAGATGCAAACCAAAGAAGAAGAAAATGAAAGATGAAGAAGAAAGAAGAAGAAGAATGGAGAAGAAGAAGAAGAAGAAAGAATAAAAAGATGAGGATGAAGAAAGAAAGAATGAAGAAGAAGAAGAAGAAGAAGAAGAAGAAGAAAGTAGAAGAAAGGGAGGAAAACGAAAGAAGAAGAAGAAAGAAGAAGAAAAAGAATGAATAAGTTGTTCTAGGAGAAGAAGAAGGATAAGAAGAAGAATGATTAAGGTGAAACAAGAAGAAGAAAGAAAAATAAAGAAGAAGAAGAAGAAGAAGAAGAAAGAAGAAGAAGAAGAAGAAGAAGAAGAAGAAGAAGAAGATGATGAACAGGAAAGAAGAAGAAGAAGAAGAAGAAGAAGAAAAAAAAAAGAAGAAGATAATGAAACAAGAAGAACAATAAAAATGAAGAAGACGAAAAAGAAGAAGAAAATGATGAAGAAGAAAGAAGAAGAAGAATGAAGAGAGAGAAAAAGAAGAATAAGAAGAAAGAAGAAGACGAAGAAGAACAAGACGAAGGGGAAGAAGAAGAAGGAGATTTAAAAGTAAAAGAAGAAGATGATGTAGAAGAAGAAGAAGAAGAAAAAGTAGAAGAAAGAAGAAGAGGAAAAAAGAGAAAGAAGAAAGAAGAACAGGAAGAATAAGAAGTAGAAAAAGAAGAAGATGAACAACAATAAAGAAGAAGAAGAACAAGAAGAAGAAGACAATGAAGAGAAGAAGAAGAAGAAGTAAATGAAGAAGAAGAAAGAAGAAGAAGAAGAAGAAGATGAAGAAAGAATAGGAAGAAGAAGAAGAAGAAAGAATAGGAAGAAGAAGAAGAAGAAGAAGAAGAAGAAAAGAGAGTTAAAAAAAAGAAGATGAATAAAGAAGTAGATGGAGAAGAATAAGAGAGAAGAAAGTAGATGAAGAAGAAAGAAGAAGAAAGATAAAGAAGAAGAAAGAAGAAGAAGAAGAAGAAGAAAAAAAACAAAGAAGAAGAAGAGGGAAAAAGTAGAAGAAGAATAAGAAATAGAAGAAGAAGAGGAAGATGAAGGAATAAGATGAAGAAAGAAGAAGAAGAAAGAAGAAGAAGGAAGAAGAAGTAAGAAGAAGAAGAATAAGAAGAGGAAGAAGAAGAAAGAAGAAGAAGAAGAAGAAGAAAAAGAAGAAAAAGAAGAAGAAGAAAAAAGAAGAAGAAAGAAGAAGAAGAGGAAGAATGAAGAAGAAGAAAGAAGAAATAGAAGAAAAAGAAGAAGAGGAATGAAGAAAAATAAGAAGAAAGATGAAGAAGAATAATAAGAAGAAAGAAGAAAGAAGAAGAAGATGAAGAAGAAGAGGAAAGAAGAAGAAGAAGAAGAAGAAGAAGAAAGTAGAAAGAGGAAGAAGAAGAAGAAGAAGAAGAAGAAGAGGAAGAAGAAAAAAGAACAAGGAAAAGAAGAAGAAGAAAAAAGGAAGAATGAAAAAGAAGAAAAAAGTTGATGTAGAAAGAAGAAGAATGAAGAAGAGGAAATAAGAAGCAAAAGAAAGAAGGAGAAGAAGAATAAGAAGAAGAAGAAAGAAAAAGAAGTCGGAAAAAAACAAAGAAGATGATGAAGAAGAAAAACAACAAGAAAGATGAAGAAAGTGACAAAAGAAGAAGAAAGAAGAGGAAGAAGAAAGAAGAACAAGATGAAAAATGAAGAAGAAGAAGAAAGAAGAAGAAAAAAAAAAGAACACATAAGAATTGGAAAGAAGAAGAGTAAGAAAAAAAGAAGAGAAAGAGAAAGAAGAAGATGAAGAAGAAGAAGTAGAAAAAGAAGAAGAAGAAGAAAGAATAAGAAGAATAAAGAAGAAGAAAGAACAAAAAAAAGAAAGAAGAAGATAAAGAAGAAGAAAAGGAAGAAGATGAAGAAGAAGGAGAAGGAAGAAGAAGAAGAAGAAATAAGGAGTAGATAGAAGAAAAAGATGGAAGAAGAAGAAAAAAGAAGTACAACAAAGAAGAAGAAAAAGGATGACGTAGAAGAAATAAGTAGAAGAAGAAGAAGATGAAAGAAGAAAAAGGAGAAAGATAAAGAAAAAAGAATAAGAAGGGAGAAGAAGAAGAAGAAAAAGAAAGACAAAGAAGAAGAAGCAGAAGCAGAAGAGGAAGAAGAAAGAGGAAAGAAGAAGAAGAATAATAAGAAGAAAGAAAAAGAAGAATAATAACAAGAAGAACAAGACAAAAAAGAAGAAGAAAAACGAAGAAGCAGAAGAAGAAAGTAGAAAAAGAAAGAAGAAGAAGAAGAAGAATGAAGAAGATGATGAAGAAGAAGAAGAAAGAAGAAAAAGAAGAATAAGAAAAAGAAGAAGAAGAATAAGAAGAAAAAGAAGAAAAGAAAGAAAAAGAAGAAGAAAGAAGAAGAAGAAGCACGAAGAAGAAGAATAAGTGGTACAAGAGAGAAACAAAGTAAAAGAAGAAAGAAAAAAGAAGAAAAACAATGAAAAAAGAAGAGGAAGAAAGAAGAAGAAGAAGAAAGAAGAAACAAGATGAAGAAGAATAAAGAAGATGATGAAGAAGATAAGAAGAAAGAAGAAGAAGAAGAAAAAAGTAGAAAAAGAAGAAGGAAGAATAAGAATAAGAAGTAGAAACAAGCACAAGATGAAGAAGGAAGAAGAAGAAGAAAAACAAGAAGAAGAAGAAGAAGAAAAAGAAGAGGAAAAAGAAGAAAGAGAAAGGAGAAGAAATAGAAGAAAAAAGAACGAAAAAAAGAAGAAACAAGAAGAAGAAAAATGAAGAAGAAAGAAGAAAAAAATGAAGAAGAAAGAAGAAGAAGATGAAAGAGGAGGAGGAAGTAGAAGAAGAAGAAGAAATAAGACGAAGAATAAGAAGAAAAAAGAAGAAGAAAAAGAAGAAGAGGAAAAAGAAGAAGAAGAAGAAGAAAATGGAGGAGGAGGAAAGAGAGAGATGTGGAAGAAGAAATAAAAAAAAAGAAGATTTAGAAGAAGAAGAAGATGATGATGATGAAAAAGAAGAAAAAGAAGAAGATGATGAAGGAAGCAGAAGAAGAAAAAGAAGAAAGAAGACGTGGAAGAAAGATGAAGAAGAAAGAAGAAGAACAAGATAAAAGAAGAAGGAAGAAAAAGAAAAAAAATAAGTGAAAAAGAAGATGATGAAGAAGAAGAAAGAAGAAGAAGAAGAAGAAGAAGAATAAAGAATAAGGAGAAGAAGAAGAAGAAGAAGAAGAAGAATAAGAAGAAGAAGAAGAAGGAAAAGAAGAAGAAGAAAGAAGAGGAAGAAGAAGAAAGAAGAAGAAGAAGAAGAAAGAAGATAGAAAAGAAATAAGAAAGAAGAATAAAGAATAAGAAGGAGGAAGATAGAAAAAGAAAGAAGAAGAGGAAGAAAGGGGAAAGAGGAGGAAGAAGAGAAGAAAAAGAGGAAATGGAAGAAGAGGAAAAAGAAAACGAAGTGAAAGAAGATGATGATAAAGAAGAAGAATAAGATGAAGAAAATTAAGAAGAAGAAGTAGAAGAAGAAGAAGAAGAAGGTGAAGAAGGAGGAGAAGAAGAAGAAGAAGAAGAAGAAGAAGAAGGAGAAGAAGAAGAAGAAGAAGAAGAAGAAGAAGAAAGAAGTTGAAGAAAAAGAGGAAGAAAGAAGAAGAGGAAGAAAGAAGTTGAAGAAAAAGAGGAAGAAAGAAGAAGAAGAAAAAGATGAAGAAAGAAGAAGAAGAAGAAAAAGAAGAAGAAGAACAACAAAGAAGATGAAGAAGAATAAGAAGAAAGAAAGAGGAAAAGAAGAAGAAGATGGAGAAAGAGAAGAAGATGTAGAAGAAGTAGAAGAAGAAGAAGAAAGAAGAAGAGGAAAGAATAAAAAGAAAGAAGAAGAAGAAGAAATAAAAAAAGATTAAAGGAGAAGATGAAAAAGAAGAAATAAGAAGAAGAAGAAAAAGGAGAACGAAGAAAAGGAAAGAAGAAAAAGAAAGAAGAAGAAGAAGATTTAAAAAAAGAAAGAAAGACAAGAAGAAAAAGAAGGAGAAGAAAAAAGAGGAACAAGAAGGAAAAAATGAAGAAGAAGAAGAAGAAGAATTAGAAAGAAGAAGAAGGAAGAAAAAGATGAAGAAAGTAGAAGAAGAAAAAGAAGAAGAAGAAGGAGCAAAAAAACAAGATGAAAGAAGAAGAAAGAAGAAGATGGTAGAAGAAAGAAGTGGAAGAAGATAGAGAAGAAGAAAGAAGAAGAAGAAAGAAAAAAGAAGAAAAAGAAGAAGAAAGAAGAAGAAAGAAAAAGAAGAAGAAGAATAAGAAGAAAGAAGATGAAGAAGAATAAGAAGAAGAGGAATAGAAAGGAAGTAGAAGTAAAAGTAGAAGATGAAGAAGAAGATGTTTACCAAAAAGAAGAAGAACAAGAAGAAGAAGAAGAAAAAAGAAGAAAAAAGAAGATGAAGAAAGAAGTACAACAAAATAGAAGAAGAAGAAGATGGAGGAGATGAAAGGAGAGAGAAGAAAGAAGAAAAAGAAAGAAGAAAAAAGGGGAGGAAGAAGAAAGAAAGAGAAGAAAGAGAAAGAAGAAGAAGAAAGAGGAACAAGAAAGAAGAAGAAGAAGAAGAAGTAGAAGAAGAAGAAAAAAAAGGAAGAAGAAAGAGGAAAAAGAGGAAAGAAGAAAGAAGTAGAAAAAAGGGGAAGAAGAACAAGAAGAAGAAAGAAGAATAAGAAGAAGAAAGAAGAAGAAGAAAGAAGAAGAAAGAAGAAGAAGAAAGAAGAAGGAAGAAAAAGAAGAGGAAGAAGAAGAATGAAGAAGGAGAAGAACAAGGAAGAAGAAGAAGAAAGAAGAAGATGAAGAAGAAGAGGAGAGAAGAAAATGAAGGAAGAAGAAGAAGAAAGATGAAGAAGAAAGAAGAAGAAGAAAAATGAAGAAGAAAGAAGAAGAAGAGAGAAGAAGAAAAAGAAGAAGAAGAAAAAGGAAGAAGAAGAAGAAGAAGAAGAAGAAGAAAAAGAAGAAGAAGAAGAAGAATAAGAAGAAGAAGAAAGAAGAAGAAGAAGAAGAAGAAGAAGAGGAAAGAAGAAGAAGAAGAAGAAGAAGAAGAAGAAGAAGAAGAAAAAGAAGGAAGAAGAAGAAGAAGAGGAAGAAGAAGAAGAAAGGAGAAGAAGATGAAAACAAAGAAGGAGAAGAAGAAGAAGAAGCGGAAGAAGTAGAAGAAGAAGATGAAGAAGAAGTTGAAGAAGGAGAAGAAGAAGAAGAAGAAGAAGAAGAAGAAGAAGAAAGAAGTTGAAGAAAAAGAGGAAGAAAGAAGAAGAAGAAAAAGAAGATGAAGAAGAATAAGAAGAAAGAAGGAGGAGGAGAAGAAGATGAAGAAGATGGAGAAAGAGAAGAAAAAGAAGAAGTAGAAGTAGAAGAAGTAGAAGAAGAAGAAAGTAGAAGAGGAAAGAATAGAAAGAAAGAAGAAGAAGAAATTAAAAAAGATTGAAGGAGAATAAGGAAAAGAAGAAATAAGAAGAAGAAGAAGAAGGAGAAAGAAGAAAAGGAAGGAAGAAAAAGAAAGAAAGAAGAAGAAGAAGATTTTAAAAAAAGAAAGGAGAAAAAGAAAAAGGAGAAGAAAAAAGAGGAACAGGAAGATGGAAAAATTGAAGAAGAAGAAGAAAAAGAAAGAAGAAGAAGGAGAAGAATTGGAAAGAAGAAGAAGGAAGAAAAAGATGAAGAAAGTAGAATAAGAAAAAAAAAGGAGCAGAAAAACAAGATGAAGGAAGAAGAAAGAAGTGGAAGAAAAGAAGAGAAGAAGAAAGAAAGAAGAAGAAAAAGAAGAAGAAAGAAGAAGAAAGAATAAAGAAGAAGAAGAAGAAAGAAGATGAAGAAGAATAAGAAGAAGAAGAATAGGAAAGAAGTAGAAGAAAAAATAGAAGAAGAAGAAGAAGATGTTGACGAAAAAGAAGAAGAGAAGAAAGAAAGAAGAAAAAAGAAGATGAAGAAAGAAGAAGTACAATAAAATAGAAGATGAAGAAGATGGACGAGATGAAAGGAGAAAGGAGAAAGAAGAAAAAAGAGAGAAGAAGAAAGAGGAGGAAGAAGAAAGAAAAAGAAGAAAGAAGAAGAAGAAGAAGAAAGAGGAACAAGAAAGAAGAAGAAGAAAGAGGAACAAGAAAGAAGAAGAAGAAGAAGAAGAAGAAGAAGAAGCAAAAGAAGAAGAAAAAAGAAGAAGAAGAAAGAAGAAGAAAGAGGAAAAAGAGGAAAGAAGAAGGAAGAAGTCAAAAAAAGGGGAAGAAGAACAAGCAGAAGAAAGAAGAATAAGAAGAAGAAAGAAGAATAAGAAGAAGAAAGAAGAAGAAGAAAGAAAAAGAAAGAAGTAGAAGAAAGAAGAAGGAAGAAAAAGAAGAGGAAGAAGAAGAAGAATGAAGAAGAAGAAGAATGAAGAAGAAGAAGAAGAACAAGGAAGGAGAAGAAGAAAGAAGAAGATGAAGAAGAAGAGGAGAGAAGAAAAAGAAGGAAGAAGAAGAAGAAAGATGAAGAAGAAAGAAGAAGAAGCGAGAAGAGGAAGAAGAAGAAGAAGACGAAGAAGACGAAAAAGAAGAAGAAGAAGAAGAAGAAGAAGAAGAAGAAAGAAGAAGAAGAAGAAGAGGAAGAAGAAGAAGAAAGGAGAAGAAGAAGAAAACGAAGGAGAAAAAGAAGGAGAAGAAAGAAGAAGATGAAAGAGGAAAAGAAAGTCGAAGAAGAAAGGAAAAAGAGAAAGAAGAAGGCGAAGAAGTAGAAGAAGAAAGAAGAAGAAGAAGAAGAAAGAAGAAGATGAAAGAAGAAGAAGAAAAAAGAAGAAGAATAAAGCAGAAAGAAGATGAAAGAAGAAAAAGAAAGAAGAAGAGGAAGAAAGAAGATGAAGAAAAAGATGAGGAAGAAGAAGAAAAAGAAAAAGAAAAAGCAGAAGTAAAAGAAGATGAAAGAAGAAGAATGAAGAAAAAAGTGGAAGAAAGAAGAGGAAGAGGAAAGAAGAAGGAGAATGAAGAAGAAGAAAAAGAAGAAGAAGAAGAATAAAGAACAAATAAAAAGAGGAAAGAAGAGGAAGAAAAAAAATAAAAAGAGAAAGAAGAAGAAGAAGAAGAAGAAGAGAAAGAAGAAGAAGAAGAAAGAACAAGAAAAATAAAGAAGAAAGAACAAAAAAATAAAGAGGAAGAAAGAAGAAGAATAAAAAAGAAGAAGCAGAATAAGAGGAAAGAAGAAGAAGAAAGAAGAAGGAAAAGAAGAAGAAGGAATTAGAAGAAATAATAAGAATAAGAAGAAGAAGAAAGAAGAAGCAATAAGAAGAACAAGAATAAGAAGGAAGAAGAAGAAAAAGAAGATGAAGAAGAAGAAGAACATGAAGAAGGAGAAAGAAGAAGAAGGAGAAGAAAGAAGAAGAAGGAAGAATAAGAAAGAAGAAAGAAGAAGAACAAAGAATAAGAAGAAAGAAGAAGAAGAAGAAGAAGAAGAAGAAGAAGAAGAACAAGAAGAAGAAAAAGTAGAAGATGAAGATGAAGAAGAAGAAAAGAAGAAAGATGAAGAATAACGAAGAAGCAAAAAGGAGAAGAATAAATAAGAAGAAGGACAAGAAGAAGAAAGAAGAAGAAGAAGAAAGGAGAAGATAGAAGAAGAAGATGGAAAAAGAAGAAGAAAGAAGAAGAAGAAGAATGAAAAAAAGAAGTAGAAAGAAGAAGTAGAAGGAAGAAGAAGAAGAAGAAAAAGAAGGAGAAAAAGAAAGAAGAAGATGAAGAAGAACAAGAAGAAGAATAAGAAGAAGAAGAGAGAAGAAGAAGGAGAAAGAGAAGAAGAACTAGTAGTAGTAGTAGAAGAAAAAGAAGGAGAACAGAGTTGAGGAGGAAGAATAAGAAAGAGAAGAAAAAGAAAAAGAAGAAGTAGATGAATTAGAAAAATAAATTAAAGAAGAAGAAAGATGGAGAAAGCAGAAAATACAAGAGGAAGAACAAAAAGGAAAAAAGAAGATGAAAGAGAAAGAAGAAGAAAGAAAAAAGGAAAAAAAGAAGAAGAAGAAAATGAAGTAGAAAAGAAGAAAAAGAATGAAGAAGGAGAAGAAAGAAGAAGGAGGAATAAGAAAGAAGAAAGAAGAAAGAAGAAGAACAAAGAAGAAGAAGAGAAAAGCTAATAGAAGAAAAAGGAAAGGAAGAAGAAGAAGAAGAAGAAGAAGAAGAAGGAAGAAAAAGATGAAGAATGTAGAATAAGAAAAAAAAAGGAGCAGAAAAACAAGATGAAGGAAGAAGAAAGAAGTGGAAGAAAATAAGAGAAGAAGAAAGAAAGAAGAAGAAAAAGAAGAAGAAAGAAGAAGAAAGAATAAAGAAGAAGAAGAAGAAAGAAGATGAAGAAGAATAAGAAGAAGAAGAATAGGAAAGAAGTAGAAGTAAAAATAGAAGAAGAAGAAGAAGATGTTGACGAAAAAGAAGAAGAGAAGAAAGAAAGAAGAAAAAAGAAGATGAAGAAAGAAGAAGTACAATAAAATAGAAGAAGAAGAAGATGGACGAGATGAAAGGAGAAAGAAGAAAGAAGAAAGAAGAAAAAAGAGAGAAGAAGAAAGAGGAGGAAGAAGAAAGAAAAAGAAGAAAGAAGAAGAAGAAGAAGAAAGAGGAACAAGAAAGAAGAGGAAGAAAGAGGAACAAGAAAGAAGAAGAAGAAGAAGAAGAAGAAGAAGAAGAAGCAAAAGAAGAAGAAAAAAGAAGAAGAAGAAAGAAGAAGAAAGAGGAAAAAGTGGAAAGAAGAAGGAAGAAGTCGAAAAAAGGGGAAGAAGAACAAGCAGAAGAAAGAAGAATAAGAAGAAAAAAGAAGAATAAGAAGAAGAAAGAAGAAGAAGAAAGAAAAAGAAAGAAGTAGAAGAAAGAAGAAGAAGGAAGAAAAAGAAGAGGAAGAAGAAGAAGAATGAAGAAGAAGAAGAATGAAGAAGAAGAAGAAGAAGAAGGAAGGAGAAGAAGAAAGAAGAAGATGAAGAAGAAGAGGAGAGAAGAAAAAGAAGGAAGAAGAAGAAGAAAGATGAAGAAGAAAGAAGAAGAAGCGAGAAGAGGAAGAAGAAGAAGAAGACGAAGAAGACGAAAAAGAAGAAGAAGAAGAAGAAGAAGAAGAAGAAGAAGAAGAAGAAGAAGAAAGAAGAAGAAGAAGAAGAGGAAGAAGAAGAAGAAAGGAGAAGAAGAAGAAAACGAAGGAGAAAAAGAAGGAGAAGAAAGAAGAAGATGAAAGAGGAAAAGAAAGTCGAAGAAGAAAGGAAAAAGAGAAAGAAGAAGAAGAAAGAAGAAGAAGAAAAAAGAAGCAAGAAAAAGAGGTAGAAAGAAGAAGGAGAAAGAAGAAGAAGCAAGAAGAAGAATAAAGAAGAAGATGTTGAAGAAGAATAAGAAAAGAAAGGAGAAGAAGACGAAAGAAGAAGAAGAAAGAAAAGCAAAAAAAGAGTAAGATGAAGAACAAGATAGCAAAATAATAATAATAAGAAGAAGAAGAAGAAGAAGAAGAAAGAAGAAGAAGAAGAAGAAGAAGAAGAAGAAGAAGAAGAAGAAAGAAGAAGAAGGAGGAGAAAGAAGATAAAAGAAGAAGATGGAGAAGAAGAAGAAGAAAGAAGAAGAACAAAGAAGAAGAAGAAGAAGAAAGAAGAAAAAGAAAGCAGAAGAAGAATGAACAAGAAGAAGAGAGAAGAAGAAAGAAGAAGAGGAAGAATGAAGAAGAAGAAAAAGAAGAAGAAGAAGAACAAGAAGTAGAAGAAAGTTGAAGAAGAATGAAGAAGAAGAAAGAAGGAGAAGAATAAAGAATTAGAAAAAAGACAAGAAGAAAAAGAAGAAGAAAAAAGAAGTACAACAAAGAAGAAGAAAAAGGATGACGTAGAAGAAATAAGTAGAAGAAGAAGAAGATGAAAGAAGAAAAAGGAGAAAGATAAAGAAAAAAGAATAAGAAGGGAGAAGAAGAAGAAGAAGAAGAAAGACAAAGAAGAAGAAGCAGAAGCAGAAGAGGAAGAGGAAAGAGGAAAGAAGAAGAAGAAGAATAATAAGAAGAAAGAAAAAGAAGAATAATAACAAGAAGAACAAGGCAAAAAAGAAGAAGAAAAACGAAGAAGCAGAAGAAGAAAGTAGAAAAAGAAAGAAGAAGAAGAAGAATGAAGAAGATGATTAAGAAGAAGAAGAAAGAAGAAAAAGAATAATAAGAAAAAGAAGAAGAAGAATAAGAAGAAAAAGAAGAAAAGAAAGACAAAGAAGAAGAAAGAAGAAGAAGAAGCACGAAGAAGAAGAATAAGTGGTACAAGAGAGAAACAAAGTAAAAGAAGAAAGAAAAAAGAAGAAAAACAATGAAGAAAGAAGAGGAAGAAAGAAGAAGAAGAAGAGGAGGAAGAAGAAGAAAGATTAAGAAGACAGAAAAAGAAGAAAGAAGAAACAAGATGAAGAAGAATAAAGAAGATGATGAAGAAGATAAGAAAAAAGAAGAAGAAGAAGAAAAAAGTAGTAAAAGAAGAAGAAGAAGGAAAAATAAGAATAAGAAGTAGAAACAAGCACAAGATGAAGAAGGAAGAAGAAGAAGGAAAAGAAGAAGAAGAAGAAGAAGAAGAAAAAGAAAAAGAAGAGGAAAAAGAAGAAAGAGAAAGGAGAAGAAATAGAAGAAAAAAGAACGAAAAAAAGAAGAAACAAGAAGAAGAAAAATGAAGAAGAAAGAAGAAAAAAATGAAGAAGAAAGAAGAAGAAGATGAAAGACGAGGAGGAAGTAGAAGAAGAAGAAATAAGATGAAGAATAAGAAGAAAAAAGAAGAAGAAAAAGAAGAAGAGGAAAAAGAAGAAGAAGAAGAAGAAAATGGAGGAGGAGGAAAGAGAGAGATGTAGAAGAAGAAATAAAAAAAAAGTAGATTTAGAAGAAGAAGATGATGATGATGAAAAAGAAGAAAAAGAAGAAGATGATGAAGAAGAAGAAGAAGCAGAAGAAGAAGAAGAAGAAAGAAGACGTGGAAGAAAGATGAAGAAGAAAGAAGAAGAACAAGATAAAAGAAGAAGAAAGAAAAAGAAAAAAAAATAAGTGAAAAAGAAGATGAAGAAGAAGAAGAAGAAGAAGAATAAAGAATAAGGAGAAGAAGAAGAAGAAGAAGAAGAAGAAGAAGAGGAAGAAGGAAAAGAAGAAGAAGAAGAAAGAAGAGGAAGAAGAAGAAAGAAGAAGAAGAAGAAGAAGAAAGAAGATAGAAAAGAAATAAGAAAGAAGAATAAAGAATAAGAAGAAGGAAGATAGAAAAAGAAAGAAGAAGAGGAAGAAAGAGGAAAGAGGAGGAAGAAGAGAAGAAAAAGAGGAAATGGAAGAAGAGGAAAAAGAAAACGAAGTGAAAGAAGATGATGATAAAGAAGAAGAATAAGATGAAGAAAATTAAGAAGAAGAAGTAGAAAAAGAAGAAGAAGAAGGTGAAGAAGGAGGAGGAGAAGAAGAAGAAGAAGAAGAAGAAGAAGGAGAAGAAGAAGAAGAAGAAGAAGAAGAAGAAAGAAGTTGAAGAAAAAGAGGAAGAAAGAAGAAGAAAAAAGATGAAGAAAGAAGAAGAAGAAGAAAAAGAAGAAGAAGAACAAAGAAGATGAAGAAGAATAAGAAGAAAGAAAGAGGAAAAGAAGAAGAAGAAGATGGAGAAAGAGAAGAAGATGTAGAAGAAGTAGTAGAAGAAGAAGAAAGAAGAAGAGGAAAGAATAAAAAGAAAGAAGAAGAAGAAGAAATAAAAAAGATTGAAGGAGAAGATGAAAAAGAAGAAATAAGAAGAAGAATTAAAAGGAGAACGAAGAAAAGGAAAGAAGAAAAAGAAAGAAGAAGAAGAAGAAGATTTAAAAAAAGAAAGAAAGACAAGAAGAAAAAGAAGGAGAAGAAAAAAGAGGAACAAGAAGGAAAAAATGAAGAAGAAGAAGAAGAAGAATTAGAAAGAAGAAGGAAGAAAAAGATGAAGAAAGTAGAAGAAGAAAAAGAAGAAGAAGAAGGAGCAAAAAAACAAGATGAAAGAAGAAGAAAGAAGAAGATGGTAGAAGAAAGAAGTGGAAGAAGATAAGAGAAGAAGAAAGAAAAAAGAAGAAAAAGAAGAAGAAAGAAGAAGAAAGAAAAAGAAGAAGAAGAACAAGAAGAAAGAAGATGAAGAAGAATTAGAAGAAGAGGAATAGGAAAGAAGTAGAAGTAAAAGTAGAAGATGAAGAAGAAGATGTTGACGAAAAAGAAGAAGAACAAGAAGAAGAAGAAGAAGAAAGAAGAAAAAAGAAGATGAAGAAAGAAGTACAACAAAATAAAAGAAGAAGAAGATGGAGGAGATGAAAGGAGAAAGAAGAAAGAAGAAAAAGAAAGAAGAAGAAAGGGGAGGAAGAAGAAAGAAAAAGAAGAAAGAGAAAGAAGAAGAAGAAAGAGGAACAAGAAAGAAGAAGAAGAAGAAGAAGAAGAAGCAGAAGAAGAAAAAAAAGGAAGAAGAAAGAAGAAGAAAGAGGAAAAAGAGGAAAGAAGAAAGAAGAAGTAGAAAAAAGGGGAAGAAGAACAAGAAGAAGAAAGAAGAATAAGAAGAAGAAAGAAGAAGAAGAAGAAGAAGAAGAAAGAAGAAGAAGAAAGAAGAAGGAAGAAAAAGAAGAGGAAGAAGAAGAATGAAGAAGGAGAAGAACAAGGAAGAAGAAGAAGAAAGAAGAAGATGAAGAAGAAGAGGAGAGAAGAAAATGAAGGAAGAAGAAGAAAGATGAAGAAGAAAGAAGAAGAAGAAAGATGAAGAAGAAAGAAGAAGAAGAGAGAAGAAGAAAAAGAAGAAGAAGAAGAAGAAGAAGAAGAAGAAGAAGAAGAAGAAGAAGAAGAAAAAGAAGAAGAAGAAGAAGAAGAAGAAGAAAAAGAAGGAAGAAGAAGAAGAAGAGGAAGAAGAAGAAGAAAGGAGAAGAAGAAGAAAACAAAGAAGGAGAAGAAGAAGAAGCAGAAGAAGTAGAAGAAGAAGAAGAAGAAGAAGTTGAAGAAGGAGAAGAAGAAGAAGAAGAAGAAGAAGAAGAAGGAGAAGAAGGAGAAGAAGAAGAAGAAGAAGAAGAAGAAGAAGAAGAAAGAAGTTGAAGAAAAAGAGGAAGAAAGAAGAAGAAGAAAAGAAGATGAAGAAGAATAAGAAGAAAGAAGGAGGAGGAGAAGAAGATGAAGAAGATGGAGAAAGAGAAGAAAAAGAAGAAGTAGAAGAAGAAGAAAGTAGAAGAGGAAAGAATAAAAAGAAAGAAGAAGAAGAAATTAAAAAAGATTGAAGGAGAATAAGGAAAAGAAGAAATAAGAAGAAGAAGAAGAAGGAGAAAGAAGAAAAGGAAGGAAGAAAAAGAAAGAAAGAAGAAGAAGAAGATTTTAAAAAAAGAAAGGAGAAAAAGAAAAAGGAGAAGAAAAAAGAGGAACAGGGAGATGGAAAAATTGAAGAAGAAGAAGAAAAAGAAAGAAGAAGAAGGAGAAGAATTGGAAAGAGAAGAAGGAAGAAAAAGATGAAGAAAGTAGAATAAGAAAAAAAAAGGAGCAGAAAAACAAGATGAAGGAAGAAGAAAGAAGTGGAAGAAAAGAAGAGAAGAAGAAAGAAAGAAGAAGAAAAAGAAGAAGAAAGAAGAAGAAAGAATAAAGAAGAAGAAGAAGAAAGAAGATGAAGAAGAATAAGAAGAAGAAGAATAGGAAAGAAGTAGAAGAAAAAATAGAAGAAGAAGAAGAAGATGTTGACGAAAAAGAAGAAGAGAAGAAAGAAAGAAGAAAAAAGAAGATGAAAAGAAGAAGTACAATAAATAGAAGATGAAGAAGATGGACGAGATGAAAGGAGAAAGGAGAAAGAAGAAAAAAGAGAGAAGAAGAAAGAGGAGGAAGAAGAAAGAAAAAGAAGAAAGAAGAAGAAGAAGAAGAAAGAGGAACAAGAAAGAAGAAGAAGAAGAAGAAGAAGCAAAAGAAGAAGAAAAAAGAAGAAGAAGAAAGAAGAAGAAAGAGGAAAAAGTGGAAAGAAGAAGGAAGAAGTCGAAAAAAGGGGAAGAAGAACAAGCAGAAGAAAGAAGAATAAGAAGAAGAAAGAAGAATAAGAAGAAGAAAGAAGAAGAAGAAAGAAAAAGAAAGAAGTAGAAGAAAGAAGAAGAAGGAAGAAAAAGAAGAGGAAGAAGAAGAAGAATGAAGAAGAAGAAGAAGAACAAGGAAGGAGAAGAAGAAAGAAGAAGATGAAGAAGAAGAGGAGAGAAGAAAAAGAAGGAAGAAGAAGAAGAAAGATGAAGAAGAAAGAAGAAGAAGCGAGAAGAGGAAGAAGAAGAAGAAGACGAAGAAGACGAAAAAGAAGAAGAAGAAGAAGAAGAAGAAGAAGAAGAAGAAGAAAGAAGAAGAATAAGAAGAGGAAGAAGAAGAAGAAAGGAGAAGAAGAAGAAAACGAAGGAGAAAAAGAAGGAGAAGAAAGAAGAAGATGAAAGAGGAAAAGAAAGTCGAAGAAGAAAGGAAAAAGAGAAAGAAGAAGGCGAAGAAGTAGAAGAAGAAAGAAGAAGAAGAAGAAGAAAGAAGAAGATGAAAGAAGAAGAAGAAAAAAGAAGAAGAATAAAGCAGAAAGAAGATGAAAGAAGAAAAAGAAAGAAGAAGAGGAAGAAAGAAGATGAAGAAAAAGATGAGGAAGAAGAAGAAAAAGAAAAAGAAAAAGCAGAAGTAAAAGAAGATGAAAGAAGAAGAATGAAGAAAAAAGTGGAAGAAAGAAGAGGAAGAGGAAAGAAGAAGGAGAATGAAGAAGAAGAAGAAGAAGAAGAAGAAGAATAAAGAACAAATAAAAAGAGGAAAGAAGAGGAAGAAAAAAAATAAAAAGGGAAAGAAGAAGAAGAAGAAGAAGAGAAAGAAGAAGAAGAAGAAAGAACAAGAAAAATAAAGAAGAAAGAACAAAAAAATAAAGAGGAAGAAAGAAGAAGAATAAAAAAGAAGAAGCAGAATAAGAGGAAAGAAGAAGAAGAAAGAAGAAGGAAAAGAAGAAGAAGGAATTAGAAGAAATAATAAGAATAAGAAGAAGAAGAAAGAAGAAGCAATAAGAAGAACAAGAATAAGAAGGAAGAAGAAGAAAAAGAAGATGAAGAAGAAGAAGAACATGAAGAAGGAGAAAGAAGAAGAACATGAAGAAGGAGAAAGAAGAAGAAGGAAGAATAAGAAAGAAGAAAGAAGAAGAACAAAGAATAAGAAGAAAGAAGAAGAAGAAGAAGAAGAAGAAGAAGAAGAACAAGAAGAAGAAAAAGTAGAAGATGAAGATGAAGAAGAAGAAAAGAAGAAAGATGAAGAATAACGAAGAAGCAAAAAGGAGAAGAATAAATAAGAAGAAGGACAAGAAGAAGAAAGAAGAAGAAGAAGAAAGGAGAAGATAGAAGAAGAAGATGGAAAAAGAAGAAGAAAGAAGAAGAAGAAGAATGAAAAAAAGAAGTAGAAAGAAGAAGTAGAAGGAAGAAGAAGAAGAAGAAAAAGAAGGAGAAAAAGAAAGAAGAAGATGAAGAAGAACAAGAAGAAGAATAAGAAGAAGAAGAGAGAAGAAGAAGGAGAAAGAGAAGAAGAACTAGTAGTAGTAGTAGAAGAAAAAGAAGGAGAACAGAGTTGAGGAGGAAGAATAAGAAAGAGAAGAAAAAGAAAAAGAAGAAGTAGATGAATTAGAAAAATAAATTAAAGAAGAAGAAAGATGGAGAAAGCAGAAAATACAAGAGGAAGAACAAAAAGGAAAAAAGAAGATGAAAGAGAAAGAAGAAGAAAGAAAAAAGGAAAAAAAGAAGAAGAAGAAAATGAAGTAGAAAAGAAGAAAAAGAATGAAGAAGGAGAAGAAAGAAGAAGGAGGAATAAGAAAGAAGAAAGAAGAAAGAAGAAGAACAAAGAAGAAGAAGAGAAAAGCTAATAGAAGAAAAAGGAAAGGAAGAAGAAGAAGAAGAAGAAGAAGAAGAAGAAGGAAGAAGAAGAAGAAGAAGAAAAAGCAGGATATAAAAGAAGTAGAAGAAGAAGATGAAAGAAGAAGAAGAGGAAGAAGAAGAAAGAAGAAGAAGAAGAAGAAGAAGAAAAGGAAGAAGAAGAAAAAGAAGAAAAAGAAGAAGAAGAAGAAGAAGAAAGAAGGCAAAGAGGAAACAACAAAAGAAAGAAGAAGAAGAAAGAGAAAGAAGGAAGAAGAAGAAGAAGAAGAAGAAGAAGAAGGAAGAAGAAGAAGAAGAAGAAGATGAAAGAAGAAGTAGATGAAGGAGAAGAAAAAGGAGAAGAACAAGAAGACCAAAAGGAAGAAGAAATTTAAAAAAGAAAGAGGTAGATTAAAAAAGAAAGAAGAAGGAGAAGAAAGAAGAAGAAGAAGAAGAAAAAGAAGAAGAAGAGGAAGAAGAAGAAGCAATAGCAAAAGAAGAAGAAGAAGAAGAAGAAGAACAAGAAGAAGAAAAAGAAGAAGATGAAGAAGAAGAAGAGGAAAAAGAAGAAGAATAAGAAGAAGAAGAAGAAGAAAGAAGATGAAGAAGAAAGAAAAAGAATAAAGAAGTACGAAGAAGAAGAATAAAGATGAAGAAGGATAAGAAGAAGAAAGAAGAAAGAAGTAGAAGAAGAAAGAAAAAGAGAAGTAGAAAGAAGAAGAAAGAAGAAGATGAAGAAAAAAGAAGAAAGTAAAAGAAGAAAAAGAAGTAGAAGAAGAAGAGGAAGAAGAAGAAGAAGAAGGAGAAGAAGAAGAAGAAGATGAAAAAGAAGAAAAAGAAAAAGAAAAAGA
Source organism: Vanilla planifolia (assembly GCA_023846275.1). Taxonomy (NCBI): domain Eukaryota; kingdom Viridiplantae; phylum Streptophyta; class Magnoliopsida; order Asparagales; family Orchidaceae; genus Vanilla; species Vanilla planifolia. The sequence continues at coordinate 54,591 of JAIUJO010001313.1, read as the reverse complement.
ATAAGAAGAAGAAAAAGAAGAAGAAAGAAGAAGAAGAAGAAGAAAGAAGAAGAATAAAGAAGAAGAAAGAAGAAAAAGAATAAAGAAGAAGAAGGATAAGAAGAACAAGAAAGAAGAAGAAGATTGAAGATGAAGATGGAAAAAGAAAAAGAAAGAAGAAGAAAGAAAAAAGAAGTAAAAAGAAGAAGAAGAAGCAGAAGGAAGAAGAAAAAGAAAAAGAAGGACAAGAAGAAAGAAGAAGAAGAAAAAGAAGAAGAAGAAGAAGAAGAAGAAGAAGAAAGAAGCAGGAAGAAGAAGAAGAAAGTAGAAAGAAAAAGAATAAAGAAGAAAAAGAAGAAAGAAGAACAAGAAGAAGAAGTAGAAGAAAGAAGAAGAAGGAGAAAGGGAAGGAGTAAGAGAAGAAGAAGAAGTAATAGAAGAAGAAGAAGAAAAAAAAGAGAACAAAGATGAGGGGAAATAATAGGAAAGGGAAGAAGAAGAAGGAGAAGTATTAGAAAAATAAGATTGAAGAAGAAGAAAAAATGGGAAAGTAGAACATACAAGAGGAAGAAGAAAGAAGGAGAAAAAAGAAGATGAAAGAATAAGAAGAAGAAAGAAGAAGAAAGAAAATGGGGAAGAAACAAGAAGAAGAAGATGATGAAGTACAAGAAGAAGAAGAGGAAAAAGAAGATAAAAATTGAAGAAAGAAGAAGAAGAAAGATGATAAAGAAGGAAGAGGAATACGGAAGAAGAAGAAGAAGAAGAATAATGTAGAAGAACAAATAGAAGAAGAAAGAAGAAGAAGAATGAAGAAGAAAAAAAGAAGGAAAAAGGAGAAGAAAGAAGAAGAAGAAGAAAGAAAAAGAATAAGAAGTAAAACTAGAAGAAGGTAGAAGAAGAATTAGAGAAAGAAGAAGATAGAAGAATAATAAGAAAGCAGAAATAAAAAGAAGAAGAAAGCAAAAGAAGAATAAAGAAAAAGAAGAATAAGAAGAAGATGAAGAAAGAAGAAGAAGAAGAAGAACAAGAAGAAGAAGAAGGAAGATGAAGAAGGAGATGATGAAGAAAGAAGAAGTTGAAGAAGAAAAAAATGAAGAACAAGAATAAGAAGATAGAGAGTAAAGATGAAGAAGAAGAAGAAGTAAGAAAAAGAAAGAAAAAGAAAAAAGAAAAAGAAGAAGTAGAAGAAGAAGAAAGAAGAAGAAGAAAGAAGAAGAAGAAAGTGGAAAGAAGAAGAAGAAGAAGAAGAAAAAAAAAAGATGTCCAAAGAAGAAAAAGAAGCAAGATGAAGAACAAAGTGGAAGATTAAAGAAGAAAGAAGTAGAAGTAGAAAGAAGCAGAAGAAGAAAGAAGAAGAAGAAGAAGAAGAAGAGGAAGAAGAAGAAGAAGAAGAAGAAGAAGAAGAAAAAAAAAAAAGATGTCCAAAGAAGAAAAAGAAGTAAGATGAAGAACAAAGTGGAAGATTAAAGAAGAAAGAAGTAGAAGTAGAAAGAAGCAGAAGAAGAAAGAAGAAGAAGAAGAAGAAGAAGAAGAGGAAGAAGAAGAAGAAGAAGAAGAAGAAGAAGAATAAGAATAAGAAGAAGAAGAAGAAGAGAAAGAAGAAGAACAGAAAAGAAGAAGAAGAGGAGAAAGAAAAATCAAAATAGGAAAGAAATAGAAGAAGGAAGAAGAGGAAGAAATATGAAAAAGAAGAAAAATAAGGGTGAAGAAGAAGAAAATAGAAGAGGAAGAACGAGAAGAAGAAAGACGAAGTAGAAGAAGGAAGAAGAATAAAGATGAAGAAAAAGGAAAAAGAAAAAGAAAGAAGAAGAAGAAGAAGAAGAAGAGGAAAGAAGAAGAGGAAGAAGAAGAGGAAAGAAAAAGTTGAAGTAGAAGAAAGAAGAAGAAGAAGAAGAAGAAGAAGAAGAAGAAAGCGGAAGAAGAAGAAAAAGAAGAAGAGGAAGAAGAAGAAGAAGAAGAAGAAGAAGAAGAAGAAGAAAGAAGAAGACGAAAGAATAAGGGGAAGAAAGAAGAAGGAAAAGAACAAGAAGAAGATGAGGAAAATGAAGAAAGAAAAATAAGAAGAAGAATAAGAAAAAAGAAGAAGAACAAAGAAGAAGAACAACAAGAAGAACAAGAAGGAAAAAGAAGAAAAAGAAAGAAGAAGAAGAAGAAGAAAAAGAAGAATAAGAAGGAGAAGGAGTAGAAGAAGAAGAAGAAGAACGAAGAAGGAAGAACAAGAAGAAGGGGAAGGAAATTGAAGATGATGAAGAAGAAAAAAGAAGAAGAAGAATAAGAATAAGAAGAAGAAGAAGAAGAGAAAGAAGAAGAACAGAAAAGAAGAAGAAGAAGAAGAAGAAGAGGAGAAAGAAAAATCAAAATAGGAAAGAAATAGAAGAAGGAAGAAGAGGAAGAAATATGAAAAAGAAGAAAAATAAGGGTGAAGAAGAAGAAAATAGAAGAGGAAGAACGAGAAGAAGAAAGACGATGTAGAAGAAGGAAGAAGAATAAAGATGAAGAAAAAGGAAAAAGAAAAAGAAAGAAGAAGAAGAAGAAGAAGAAGAAGAGGAAAGAAGAAGAGGAAGAAGAAGAGGAAAGAAAAAGTTGAAGTAGAAGAAAGAAGAAGAAGAAGAAGAAGAAGAAGAAGAAGAAAGCGGAAGAAGAAGAAAAAGAAGAAGAGGAAGAAGAAGAAGAAGAAGAAGAAGAAGAAGAAGAAAGAAGAAGAAGAAAGAATAAGGGGAAGAAAGAAGAAGGAAAAGAACAAGAAGAAGATGAGGAAAATGAAGAAAGAAAAATAAGAAGAAGAATAAGAAAAAAGAAGAAGAACAAAGAAGAAGAACAACAAGAAGAACAAGAAGGAAAAAGAAGAAAAAGAAAGAAGAAGAAGAAGAAGAAAAAGAAGAATAAGAAGGAGGAGTAGAAGAAGAAGAAGAAGAAGGAAGAAGGAAGAACAAGAAGAAGGGGAAGGAAATTGAAGATGATGAAGAAGAAAAAAGAAGAAGAAGAATAACAAGAAGACCAACGAAGAAAAAGAAAAAAGATGAGGAAGATGAAGAAGAAAGAGAGAAAAAGAAGAAACATGAAGAAGAAAGAAGTAGAAGAAATAAGAAGAAGAAGAAGAAGAAGAAGAAAAAAAAGAGGAAGAAGAAGGAAAAGAAGAATAAGAAGAACAAGATAAGGAAGAAGGAAAATACGAAGAAGAAGAAGAAGTGAAAAAAGATGTAGATGATAAAGATGATGATGATGATGAAGAAGAACAAGAAAGAAGTAGAAGAAAGAAGGAAAAGGAGAGAGAAGAAGAAGAAGAAGATGAAGAATAAGAAGAAGAAAGAAAAAGAATCAGGAGAAGAAGAAAGAAGAAAGAAGAAAGAAGAAGAAGAAAGAAAGGAAAAGAACAAACAAGAAGAAGAAAGAAGAAGAAGAAGAAGAAGAAAAAGAAGATGAAGAAGGAGGAGAAGGTGAAGTTAGAGTAGAAGAAAAAGAAGAAAAGAAGAATAAGGAGAAGAAGAAATAGAAGAAGAAGAAGAATAAGAAGAAGAAGAAGAAGAACAATAAAGAAAAAGAAGGAAGAAGAATAAGAAAGAAGAAAAAGAAGAATGAAGAAGGAAGAAGAAGAAGAATGAAGAAGAAGAACAACAACATGAAGAAAGAAGAAGAAAAAAGAAGGAGAAAGAAAAAGAAAAGGGAAAAAGAAGGTGAAAGAAGAAGAAAAGAAAGAAAAGAAAGAAGAAGAAGAACGAAGAAGAGAAAGAAGTGGAAGAAGAAGAATAAAGAAGTAGAGAAAGAAGAAGAAAGAAGAAGGCAAAAGAAGCAGATGATGAAAGTAATAGAAAAAGAAGAAGACTAAGAAGAAGAAGAAGTAGTAGAAGAAGGAACAAAAGAAGAAAAAGAAGGGGAAGAAAGAAGACAAGAAATGAGGAAAAAGAAATAAGAAGAAGAGAGAAAAAAGAAAGAAGAAGAAGAAGAAGATAAAAGAAGAAGAAGGAGAAGAAGAAGAAGAAAGAAGAACAAAGAAGAAGAAGAAGAAAGAAGAAAAAGAAAGCAGAAGAAGAATGAACAAGAAGAGAGAAGAAGAAGAAAAAGAAGAAGAACAAGAACAAGAAGTAGAAGAAAGTTGAAGAAGAAAGAAGAAGAAGAAGAAAGAAGAAGAAAGAAGGGGAAGAATAAAGAATTAGAAAAAAGACAAGAAGAAAAAGAAGAAGAAGAAATAGGAGAAGTAAAAGAAAAAGAAGAAGAAAGTAGATGAAAGAAGAGAAAGAAGAAAGAAGAAGAAGAAAAAAGAAGAAGCAAGAAAAAGAGGTAGAAAGAAGAAGGAGAAAGAAGAAGCAAGAAAAAGAAGAATAAAGAAGATGTTGAAGAAGAATAGGAAAAAGAAAGGAGAAGAATAGGAAAAAGAAAGGAGAAGAAGAAAGAAAAGCAAAAAAAGGGTAAGATGAAGAACAAGATAGCAAAATAATAATAATAATAATAAAAAGAAGAAGAAGAAGAAGAAGAAAGAAGGAGATGAAGGAGGAGGAGAAAGAAGATAAAAGAAGAAGATAGGGAAGAAGAAGAAGAAAGAAGAAGAACAAAAAAGAAGAAGAAAAAGAAAGAAGAAAAAGAAAGTAGAAGAAGAATGAACAAGAAGAAGAGAGAAGAAGAAAGAAGAAGAGGAAGAATGAAGAAGAAGAAAAAAAAGAAGAAGAAGAACAAGAAGTAGAAGAAAGTTGAAGAATGAAGAAGACGAAGAAAGAAGAAGAAAGAAGGGGAAGAATAAAGAATTAGAAAAAAGACAAGAAGAAAAAGAAGAAGAAGAAAAAATAAGAGAAGTAAAAGAAAAAGAAGAAGAAAGTAGATCAAAGAAGAGAAAGAAGAAAGAAGAAGAAGAAAAAAGAAGAAGCAAGAAAAAGAGGTAGAAAGAAGAAGGAGAAAGAAGAAGAAGCAAGAAGAAGAATAAAGAAGAAGATGTTGAAGAAGAATAAGAAAAGAAAGGAGAAGAAGACGAAAGAAGAAGAAGAAGAAAGAAAAGCAAAAAAAGAGTAAGATGAAGAACAAGATAGCAAAATAATAATAATAATAATAATAAGAAGAAGAAGAAGAAAGAAGAAGAAGAAGAAGAAGAAGAAGAAGAAGAAGAAAGAAGAAGAAGGAGGAGAAAGAAGATAAAAGAAGAAGATGGAGAAGAAGAAGAAGAAAGAAGAAGAACAAAGAAGAAGAAGAAGAAGAAAGAAGAAAAAGAAAGCAGAAGAAGAATGAACAAGAAGAAGAGAGAAGAAGAAAGAAGAAGAGGAAGAATGAAGAAGAAGAAAAAGAAGAAGAAGAAGAACAAGAAGTAGAAGAAAGTTGAAGAAGAATGTAGAAGAAGAAAGAAGGAGAAGAATAAAGAATTAGAAAAAAGACAAGAAGAAAAAGAAGAAAAAGAAGAAGAAAAAAGAAGTACAACAAAGAAGAAGAAAAAGGATGATGTAGAAGAAAAAAGTAGAAGAAGAAGAAGATGAAAGAAGAAAAAGGAGAAAGATAAAGAAAAAAGAATAAGAAGGGAGAAGAAGAAGAAGAAGAAGAAAGACAAAGAAGAAGAAGAAAGACTAAGAAGAAGAAGCAGAAGCAGAAGAAGAAGAGGAAAGAGGAAAGAAGAAGAAGAAGAATAATAAGAAGAAAGAAAAAGAAGAATAATAACAAGAAGAACAAGGCAAAAAAGAAGAAGAAAAACGAAGAAGCAGAAGAAGAAAGTAGAAAAAGAAAGAAGAAGAAGAAGAATGAAGAAGATGATGAAGAAGAAGAAGAAAGAAGAAAAAGAAGAATAAGAAAAAGAAGAAGAAGAATAAGAAGAAAAAGAAGAAAAGAAAGACAAAGAAGAAGAAAGAAGAAGAAGAAGCACGAAGAAGAAGAATAAGTGGTACAAGAGAGAAACAAAGTAAAAGAAGAAAGAAAAAAGAAGAAAAACAATGAAGAAAGAAGAGGAAGAAAGAAGAAGAAGAAGAGGAAGAAGAAGAAGAAAGATTAAGAAGACAGAAAAAGAAGAAAGAAGAAACAAGATGAAGAAGAATAAAGAAGATGATGAAGAAGATAAGAAAAAAGAAGAAGAAGAAGAAAAAAGTAGTAAAAGAAGAAGGAAAAATAAGAATAAGAAGTAGAAACAAGCACAAGATGAAGAAGGAAGAAGAAGAAGAAAAAGAAGAAGAAGAAGAAGAAGAAGATAAAGAAAAAGAAGAGGAAAAAGAAGAAAGAGAAAGGAGAAGAAATAGAAGAAAAAAGAACGAAAAAAAGAAGAAACAAGAAGAAGAAAAATGAAGAAGAAAGAAGAAAAAAATGAAGAAGAAAGAAGAAGAAGATGAAAGACGAGGAGGAAGTAGAAGAAGAAGAAATAAGACGAAGAATAAGAAGAAAAAAGAAGAAGAAAAAGAAGAAGAGGAAAAAGAAGAAGAAGAAGAAGAAAATGGAGGAGGAGGAAAGAGAGAGATGTAGAAGAAGAAATAAAAAAAAAGAAGATTTAGAAGAAGAAGAAGATGATGATGATGAAAAAGAAGAAAAAGAAGAAGATGATGAAGAAGAAGAAGAAGCAGAAGAAGAAGAAGAAGAAAGAAGACGTGGAAGAAAGATGAAGAAGAAAGAAAAAGAACAAGATAAAAGAAGAAGAAAGAAAAAGAAAAAAAAATAAGTGAAAAAGAAGATGAAGAAGAAGAAGAAGAAGAATAATAAAGAATAAGGAGAAGAAGAAGAAGAAGAAGAAGAAGAAGAAGAGGAAGAAGGAAAAGAAGAAGAAGAAGAAAGAAGAGGAAGAAGAAGAAAGAAGAAGAAGAAGAAGAAAGAAGATAGAAAAGAAATAAGAAAGAAGAATAAAGAATAAGAAGAAGGAAGATAGAAAAAGAAAGAAGAAGAGGAAGAAAGGGGAAAGAGGAGGAAGAAGAGAAGAAAAAGGGGAAATGGAAGAAGAGGAAAAAGAAAACGAAGTGAAAGAAGATGATGATAAAGAAGAAGAATAAGATGAAGAAAATTAAGAAGAAGAAGTAGAAGAAGAAGAAGAAGAAGGTGAAGAAGGAGGAGGAGAAGAAGAAGAAGAAGAAGAAGAAGAAGGAGAAGAAGAAGAAGAAGAAGAAGAAGAAGAAGAAGAAGAAAGAAGTTGAAGAAAAAGAGGAAGAAAGAAGAAGAAAAAAGATGAAGAAAGAAGAAGAAGAAGAAAAAGAAGAAGAAGAACAAAGAAGATGAAGAAGAATAAGAAGAAAGAAAGAGGAAAAGAAGAAGAAGAAGATGGAGAAAGAGAAGAAGATGTAGAAGAAGTAGAAGAAGAAGAAGAAAGAAGAAGAGGAAAGAATAAAAAGAAAGAAGAAGAAGAAGAAATAAAAAAAGATTGAAGGAGAAGATGAAAAAGAAGAAATAAGAAGAAGAATTAAAAGGAGAACGAAGAAAAGGAAAGAAGAAAAAGAAAGAAGAAGAAGAAGAAGATTTTTAAAAAAGAAAGAAAGACAAGAAGAAAAAGAAGGAGAAGAAAAAAGAGGAACAAGAAGGAAAAAATGAAGAAGAAGAAGAAGAAGAATTAGAAAGAAGAAGGAAGAAAAAGATGAAGAAAGTAGAAGAAGAAAAAGAAGAAGAAGAAGGAGCAAAAAAACAAGATGAAAGAAGAAGAAAGAAGAAGATGGTAGAAGAAAGAAGTGGAAGAAGATAAGAGAAGAAGAAAGAAAAAAGAAGAAAAAGAAGAAGAAAGAAGAAGAAAGAAAAAGAAGAAGAAGAACAAGAAGAAAGAAGATGAAGAAGAATTAGAAGAAGAGGAATAGGAAAGAAGTAGAAGTAAAAGTAGAAGATGAAGAAGAAGATGTTGACGAAAAAGAAGAAGAAGAAGAAGAAGAAGAAGAAGAAAGAAGAAAAAAGAAGATGAAGAAAGAAGTACAACAAAAAAAAAGAAGAAGAAGATGGAGGAGATGAAAGGAGAAAGAAGAAAGAAGAAAAAGAAAGATGAAGAAAGGGGAGGAAGAAGAAAGAAAAAGAAGAAAGAGAAAGAAGAAGAAGAAAGAGGAACAAGAAAGAAGAAGAAGAAGCAGAAGAAGAAAAAAAAGGAAGAAGAAAGAAGAAGAAAGAGGAAAAAGAGGAAAGAAGAAAGAAGAAGTAGAAAAAAGGGGAAGAAGAACAAGAAGAAGAAAGAAGAATAAGAAGAAGAAAGAAGAAGAAGAAAGAAGAAGAAAGAAGAAGAAGAAAGAAGAAGGAAGAAAAAGAAGAGGAAGAAGAAGAATGAAGAAGGAGAAGAACAAGGAAGAAGAAGAAGAAAGAAGAAGATGAAGAAGAAGAGGAGAGAAGAAAATGAAGGAAGAAGAAGAAAGATGAAGAAGAAAGAAGAAGAAGAGAGAAGAAGAAAAAGAAGAAGAAGAAGAAGGAAGAAGAAGAAGAAGAAGAAGAAGAAGAAGAAGAAGAAGAAGAAGAAGAAGAAGAAGAAGAAGAAGAAGAAAGAAGAAGAAGAAGAAAAAGAAGGAAGAAGAAGAAGAAGAGGAAGAAGAAGAAGAAAGGAGAAGAAGAAGAAAACAAAGAAGGAGAAGAAGAAGAAGCAGAAGAAGTAGAAGAAGAAGAAGCAGAAGAAGTAGAAGAAGAAGAAGAAGAAGAAGTTGAAGAAGGAGAAGAAGAAGAAGAAGAAGAAGAAGAAGAAGGAGAAGAAGAAGAAGAAGAAGAAGAAGAAGAAGAAGAAGAAAGAAGTTGAAGAAAAAGAGGAAGAAAGAAGAAGAAGAAAAAGAAGATGAAGAAGAATAAGAAGAAAGAAGGAGGAGGAGAAGAAGATGAGGAAGATGGAGAAAGAGAAGAAAAAGAAGAAGTAGAAGAAGAAGAAAGTAGAAGAGGAAAGAATAAAAAGAAAGAAGAAGAAGAAATTAAAAAAGATTGAAGGAGAATAAGGAAAAGAAGAAATAAGAAGAAGAAGAAGAAGGAGAAAGAAGAAAAGGAAGGAAGAAAAAGAAAGAAAGAAGAAGAAGAAGATTTTAAAAAAAGAAAGGAGAAAAAGAAAAAGGAGAAGAAAAAAGAGGAACAGGAAGATGGAAAAATTAAAGAAGAAGAAGAAAAAGAAAGAAGAAGAAGGAGAAGAATTGGAAAGAAGAAGAAGGAAGAAAAAGATGAAGAAAGTAGAATAAGAAAAAAAAAAGGAGCAGAAAAACAAGATGAAGGAAGAAGAAAGAAGTGGAAGAAAAGAAGAGAAGAAGAAAGAAAGAAGAAGAAAAAGAAGAAGAAAGAAGAAGAAAGAATAAAGAAGAAGAAGAAGAAAGAAGATGAAGAAGAATAAGAAGAAGAAGAATAGGAAAGAAGTAGAAGAAAAAATAGAAGAAGAAGAAGAAGATGTTGACGAAAAAGAAGAAGAGAAGAAAGAAAGAAGAAAAAAGAAGATGAAGAAAGAAGAAGTACAATAAAATAGAAGATGAAGAAGATGGACGAGATGAAAGGAGAAAGGAGAAAGAAGAAAAAAGAGAGAAGAAGAAAGAGGAGGAAGAAGAAAGAAAAAGAAGAAAGAAGAAGAAGAAGAAGAAAGAGGAACAAGAAAGAAGAAGAAGAAAGAGGAACAAGAAAGAAGAAGAAGAAGAAGAAGAAGAAGAAGCAAAAGAAGAAGAAAAAAGAAGAAGAAGAAAGAAGAAGAAACAGGAAAAAGAGGAAAGAAGAAGGAAGAAGTCGAAAAAAGGGGAAGAAGAACAAGCAGAAGAAAGAAGAATAAGAAGAAGAAAGAAGAATAAGAAGAAGAAAGAAGAAGAAAGAAAAAGAAAGAAGTAGAAGAAAGAAGAAGAAGGAAGAAAAAGAAGAGGAAGAAGAAGAAGAATGAAGAAGAAGAAGAATGAAGAAGAAGAAGAAGAACAAGGAAGGAGAAGAAGAAAGAAGAAGATGAAGAAGAAGAGGAGAGAAGAAAAAGAAGGAAGAAGAAGAAGAAAGATGAAGAAGAAAGAAGAAGAAGCGAGAAGAGGAAGAAGAAGAAGAAGACGAAGAAGACGAAGAAGAAGAAGAAGACGAAGAAGACGAAAAAGAAGAAGAAGAAGAAGAAGAAGAAGAAGAAGAAGAAGAAGAAGAAGAAGAAGAGGAAGAAGAAGAAGAAAGGAGAAGAAGAAGAAAACGAAGGAGAAAAAGAAGGAGAAGAAAGAAGAAGATGAAAGAGGAAAAGAAAGTCGAAGAAGAAAGGAAAAAGAGAAAGAAGAAGGCGAAGAAGTAGAAGAAGAAAGAAGAAGAAGAAGAAGAAAGAAGAAGATGAAAGAAGAAGAAGAAAAAAGAAGAAGAATAAAGCAGAAAGAAGATGAAAGAAGAAAAAGAAAGAAGAAGAGGAAGAAAGAAGATGAAGAAAAAGATGAGGAAGAAGAAGAAAAAGAAAAAGAAAAAGCAGAAGTAAAAGAAGATGAAAGAAGAAGAATGAAGAAAAAAGTGGAAGAAAGAAGAGGAAGAGGAAAGAAGAAGGAGAATGAAGAAGAAGAAAAAGAAGAAGAAGAAGAATAAAGAACAAATAAAAAGAGGAAAGAAGAGGAAGAAAAAAAATAAAAAGAGAAAGAAGAAGAAGAAGAAGAAGAAGAGAAAGAAGAAGAAGAAGAAAGAACAAGAAAAATAAAGAAGAAAGAACAAAAAAATAAAGAGGAAGAAAGAAGAAGAATAAAAAAGAAGAAGCAGAATAAGAGGAAAGAAGAAGAAGAAAGAAGAAGGAAAAGAAGAAGAAGGAATTAGAAGAAATAATAAGAATAAGAAGAAGAAGAAAGAAGAAGCAATAAGAAGAACAAGAATAAGAAGGAAGAAGAAGAAAAAGAAGATGAAGAAGAAGAAGAACATGAAGAAGGTGAAAGAAGAAGAAGGAGAAGAAAGAAGAAGAAGGAAGAATAAGAAAGAAGAAAGAAGAATAAGAAAGAAGAAAGAAGAAGAACAAAGAATAAGAAGAAAGAAGAAGAAGAAGAAGAAGAAGAAGAACAAGAAGAAGAAAAAGTAGAAGATGAAGATGAAGAAGAAGAAAAGAAGAAAGATGAAGAATAACGAAGAAGCAAAAAGGAGAAGAATAAATAAGAAGAAGGACAAGAAGAAGAAAGAAGAAGAAGAAGAAAGGAGAAGATAGAAGAAGAAGATGGAAAAAGAAGAAGAAAGAAGAAGAAGAAGAATGAAAAAAAGAAGTAGAAAGAAGAAGTAGAAGGAAGAAGAAGAAGAAGAAAAAGAAGGAGAAAAAGAAAGAAGAAGATGAAGAAGAACAAGAAGAAGAATAAGAAGAAGAAGAGAGAAGAAGAAGGAGAAAGAGAAGAAGAACTAGTAGTAGTAGTAGAAGAAAAAGAAGGAGAATAGAGTTGAGGAGGAAGAATAAGAAAGAGAAGAAAAAGAAAAAGAAGAAGTAGATGAATTAGAAAAATAAATTAAAGAAGAAGAAAGATGGAGAAAGCAGAAAATACAAGATGAAGAACAAAAAGGAAAAAAGAAGATGAAAGAGAAAGAAGAAGAAAGAAAAAAGGAAAAAAAGAAGAAGAAGAAAATGAAGTAGAAAAGAAGAAAAAGAATGAAGAAGGAGAAGAAAGAAGAAGGAGGAATAAGAAAGAAGAAAGAAGAAAGAAGAAGAACAAAGAAGAAGAAGAGAAAAGCTAATAGAAGAAAAAGGAAAGGAAGAAGAAGAAGAAGAAGAAGAAGAAGAAGAAGGAAGAAGAAGAAGAAGAAGAAAAAGCAGGATATAAAAGAAGTAGAAGAAGAAGATGAAAGAAGAAGAAGAGGAAGAAGAAGAAAGAAGAAGAAGAAAGAAGAAGAAGAAGAAGAAGAAGAAGAAAAGGAAGAAGAAGAAAAAGAAGAAAAAGAAGAAGAAGAAGAAGAAGAAAGAAGGCAAAGAGGAAACAACAAAAGAAAGAAGAAGAAGAAAGAGAAAGAAGGAAGAAGAAGAAGAAGAAGAAGGAAGAAGAAGAAGAAGAAGAAGATGAAAGAAGAAGTAGATGAAGGAGAAGAAAAAGGAGAAGAACAAGAAGACCAAAAAGGAAGAAGAAATTTCAAAAAGAAAGAGGTAGATTAAAAAAGAAAGAAGAAGGAGAAGAAAGAAGAAGAAGAAGAAGAAAAAGAAGAAGAAGAGGAAGAAGAAGAAACAGTAGCAAAAGAAGAGGAAGAACAAGAAGAAGAACAAGAAGAAGAAAAAGAAGAAGATGAAGAAGAAGAAGAGGAAAAAGAAGAAGAATAAGAAGAAGAAGAAGAAGAAGAAAGAAGATGAAGAAGAAAGAAAAAGAATAAAGAAGTACGAAGAAGAAGAATAAAGATGAAGAAGGATAAGAAGAAGAAAGAAGAAAGAAGTAGAAGAAGAAAGAAAAAGAGAAGTAGAAAGAAGAAGAAAGAAGAAGATGAAGAAAAAAGAAGAAAATAAAAGAAGAAGAAAAAGAAGTAGAAGAAGAAGAGGAAGAAGAAGAAGAAGGAGAAGAAGAAGAAGAAGATGAAAAAGAAGAAAAAGAAAAAGAAAAAGAAAAAGAATAAGAAGAAGAAAAAGAAGAAGAAAGAAGAAGAAGAAGAAGAAAGAAGAAGAATAAAGAAGAAGAAAGAAGAAAAAGAATAAAGAAGAAGAAGGATAAGAAGAACAAGAAAGAAGAAGAAGATTGAAGATGAAGAAGGAAAAAGAAAAAGAAAGAAGAAGAAGAAGAAAGAACAAAGAAGTAAAAAGAAGAAGAAGAAGCAGAAGGAAGAAGAAAAAGAAAAAGAAGGACAAGAAGAAAGAAGAAGAAGAAAAAGAAGAAGAAGAAGAAGAAGAAGAAGAAGAAGAAGAAGAAAGAAGCACGAAGAAGAAGAAGAAAGTAGAAAGAAAAAGAAGAAAGAAGAAAAAGAAGAAAGAAGAACAAGAAGAAGAAGAAGTAGAAGAAAGAAGAAGAAGGAGAAAGGGAAGGAGTAAGAGAAGAAGAAGAAGTAATAGAAGAAGAAGAAGAAAAAAAAGAGAACAAAGATGAGGGGAAAAAATAGGAAAGGGAAGAAGAAGAAGAAGGAGAAGTATTAGAAAAATAAGATTGAAGAAGAAGAAAAAATGGGAAAGTAGAACATACAAGAGGAAGAAGAAAGAAGGAGAAAAAAGAAGACGAAAGAACAAGAAGAAGGAAGAAAATGGGGAAGAAACAAGAAGAAGAAGATGATGAAGTAGAAGAAGAAGAAGAGGAAAAAGAAGATAAAAATGGAAGAAAGAAGAAGAAGAAAGATGATAAAGAAGGAAGAGGAATACGGAAGAAGAAGAAGAAGAAGAATAATGTAGAAGAACAAATAGAAGAAGCAGAAGAAGAAAGAAGAAGAAGAATGAAGAAGAAAAAAAGAAGGAAAAAGAAGAAGAAAGAAGAAGAAGAAGAAAGAAAAAGAATAAGTAAAACTAGAAGAAGGTAGAAGAAGAATTAGAGAAAGAAGAAGATAGAAGAATAATAAGAAAGCAGAAATAAAAAGAAGAAGAAGAAAGCAAAAGAAGAATAAAGAAAAAGAAGAATAAGAAGAAGATGAAGAAAGAAGAAGAAGAAGAAGAAGAAGAAGAAGAAGATGGAAGATGAAGAAGGAGATGATGAAGAAAGAAGAAGTTGAAGAAGAAAAAAATGAAGAATAAGAATAAGAAGATAGAGAGTAAAGATGAAGAAGAAGAAGAAGTAAGAAAAAGAAAGAAAAAGAAGAAAGAAAAAGAAGAAGTAGAAGAAGAAGAAAGAAGAAGAAGAAAGAAGAAGAAGAAAGTGGAAAGAAGAAGAAGAAGAAGAAGAAAGAAAAAGATGTCCAAAGAAGAAAAAGAAGTAAGATGAACAACAAAGTGGAAGATTAAAGAAGAAAGAAGTAGAAGTAGAAAGAAGCAGAAGAAGAAAGAAGAAGAAGAAGAAGAAGAATTGGAAGAAGAAGAAGAAGAAGAAGAGGAAGAAGAAGAAGAAGAAGAAAAAAAGATGTCCAAAGAAGAAAAAGAAGTAAGATGAAGAACAAAGTGGAAGATTAAAGAAGAAAGAAGTAGAAGTAGAAAGAAGCAGAAGAAGAAAGAAGAAGAAGAAGAAGAAGAAGAGGAAGAAGAAGAAGAAGAAGAAGAAGAAGAAGAAGAAGAAGAAGAAGAAGAATAAGAAGAAGAAGAAGAAGAAGAAGAAGAAGAAGAGAAAGAAGAAGAACAGAAAAGAAGAAGAAGAAGAAGAAGAGGAGAAAGAAAAATCAAAATAGGAAAGAAATAGAAGAAGGAAGAAGAGGAAGAAAGATGAAAAAGAAGAAAAATAAGGGTAAAGAAGAAGAAAATAGAAGAGAAAGAACGAGAAGAAGAAAGACGAAGTAGAAGAAGGAAGAAGAATAAAGATGAAGAAAAAGGAAAAAGAAAAAGAAAGAATAAGAAGAAGAAGAAGAAGAAGAGGAAAGAAGAAGAGGAAGAAGAAGAAGAGGAAAGAAAAAGTTGAAGTAGAAGAAAGAAGAAGAAGAAGAAGAAGAAGAAGAAGAAGAAAGCGGAAGAAGAAGAAAAAGAAGAAGAGGAAGAAGAAGAAGAAGAAGAAGAAGAAGAAGAAGAAGAAGAAGAAGAAAGAAGAAGAAGAAAGAATAAGGGGAAGAAAGAAGAAGGAAAAGAACAAGAAGAAGATGAGGAAAATGAAGAAAGAAAAATAAGAAGAAGAATAAGAAAAAAGAAGAAGAACAAAGAAGAAGAACAAAGAAGAAGAACAACAAGAAGAACAAGAAGGAAAAAGAAGAAAAAGAAAGAAGAAGAAGAAGAAGAAAAAGAAAAATAAGAAGAAGAAGGAGTAGAAGAAGAAGAAGAAGAAGGAAGAAGGAAGAACAAGAAGAAGGGGAAGGAAATTGAAGATGATGAAGAAGAAAAAAGAAGAAGAAGAATAACAAGAAGACCAACGAAGAAAAAGAAAAAAGATGAGGAAGATGAAGAAGAAAGAGAGAAAAAGAAGAAACATGAAGAAGAAAGAAGTAGAAGAAATAAGAAGAAGAAGAAGAAGAAGAAGAAGAAAAAAAAGAGGAAGAAGAAGGAAAAGAAGAATAAGAAGAACAAGATAAAGAAGAAGGAAAATACGAAGAAGAAGAAGAAGTGAAAAAAGATGTAGATGATAAAGATGATGATGATGATGAAGAAGAACAAGAAAGAAGTAGAAGAAAGAAGAAAAAGGAGAGAGAAGAAGAAGAAGAAGATGAAGAATAAGAAGAAGAAAGAAAAAGAATCAGGAGAAGAAGAAAGAAGAAAGAAGAAGAAGAAGAAAGAAAGGAAAAGAACAAACAAGAAGAAGAAAGAAGAAGAAGAAGAAGAAAAAGAAGATGAAGAAGGAGGAGAAGGTGAAGTTAGAGTAAAAGAAAAAGAAGAAAAGAAGAATAAGGAGAAGAAGAAATAGAAGAAGAAGAAGAATAAGAAGAAGAAGAAGAAGAAGAAGAAGAAGAACAATAAACAAAAAGAAGGAAGAGGAATAAGAAAGAAGAAAAAGAAGAATGAAGAAGGAAGAAGAAGAAGAATGAAGAAGAAGAACAACAACATGAAGAAAGAAGAAGAAAAAAGAAGGAGAAAGAAAAAGAAAAGGGAAAAAGAAGGTGAAAGAAGAAGAAAAGAAAGAAAAGAAAGAAGAAGAAGAACGAAGAAGAGAAAGAAGTGGAAGAAGAAGAATAAAGAAGTAGAAAAAGAAGAAGAAAGAAGAAGGCAAAAGAAGCGGATGATGAAAGTAATAGAAAAAGAAGAAGACTAAGAAGAAGAAGAAGAAGTAGAAGAAGGAAAAAAAGAAGAAAAAGAAGGGGAAGAAAGAAGACAAGAAATGAGGAAAAAGAAATAAGAAGAAGAGAGAAAAGAAGAAGAAGAAGAAGAAGAAGATAAAAGAATAAGGAGAAGAAGAAGAAGAAAGAAGAACAAAGAAGAAGAAGAAGATGAAGAAGAAGAAAGAAGAAAAAGAAAGCAGAAGAAGAATGAACAAGAAGAGAGAAGAAGAAGAAAAAGAAGAAGAACAAGAACAAGAAGTAGAAGAAAGTTGAAGAAGAAAGAAGAAGAAGAAGAAAGAAGAAGAAAGAAGGGGAAGAATAAAGAATTAGAAAAAAGACAAGAAGAAAAAGAAGAAGAAGAAATAGGAGAAGTAAAAGAAAAAGAAGAAGAAAGTAGATGAAAGAAGAGAAAGAAGAAAGAAGAAGAAGAAAAAAGAAGAAGCAAGAAAAAGAGGTAGAAAGAAGAAGGAGAAAGAAGAAGCAAGAAAAAGAAGAATAAAGAAGAAGACGTTGAAGAAGAATAGGAAAAAGAAAGGAGAAGAAGACAAAAGAAGAAGAAGAAGAAAGAAAAGCAAAAAAAGGGTAAGATGAAGAACAAGATAGCAAAATAATAATAATAATAATAAAAAGAAGAAGAAGAAGAAGAAGAAGAAAGAAGAAGAAGAAGGAGGAGGAGAAAGAAGATAAAAGAAGAAGATAGGGAAGAAGAAGAAGAAAGAAGAAGAAAAAGAAAGAAGAAAAAGAAAGTAGAAGAAGAATGAACAAGAAGAAGAGAGAAGAAGAAAGAAGAAGAGGAAGAATGAAGAAGAAGAAAAAAAAAGTAGAAGAAGAACAAGAAGTAGAAGAAAGTTGAAGAAGAATGAAGAAGACGAAGAAAGAAGAAGAAAGAAGGGGAAGAATAAAGAATTAGAAAAAACACAAGAAGAAAAAGAAGAAGAAGAAATAAGAGAAGTAAAAGAAAAAGAAGAAGAAAGTAGATCAAAGAAGAGAAAGAAGAAAGAAGAAGAAGAAAAAAGAAGAAGTAAGAAAAAGAGGTAGAAAGAAGAAGGAGAAAGAAGAAGAAGCAAGAAGAAGAATAAAGAAGAAGATGTTGAAGAAGAATAAGAAAAGAAAGGAGAAGAAGACGAAAGAAGAAGAAGAAGAAAGAAAAGCAAAAAAAGAGTAAGATGAAGAACAAGATAGCAAAATAATAATAATAAGAAGAAGAAGAAGAAGAAGAAAGAAGAAGAAGAAGAAGAAGAAGAAGAAGAAGAAGAAGAAGAAAGAAGAAGGAGGAGAAAGAAGATAAAAGAAGAAGATGGAGAAGAAGAAGAAGAAAGAAGAAGAACAAAGAAGAAGAAGAAGAAGAAAGAAGAAAAAGAAAGCAGAAGAAGAATGAACAAGAAGAAGAGAGAAGAAGAAAGAAGAAGAGGAAGAATGAAGAAGAAGAAAAAGAAGAAGAAGAAGAACAAGAAGTAGAAGAAAGTTGAAGAAGAATGAAGAAGAAGAAAGAAGGAGAAGAATAAAGAATTAGAAAAAAGACAAGAAGAAAAAGAAGAAGAAAAAAGAAGTACAACAAAGAAGAAGAAAAAGGATGACGTAGAAGAAATAAGTAGAAGAAGAAGAAGATGAAAGAAGAAAAAGGAGAAAGATAAAGAAAAAAGAATAAGAAGGGAGAAGAAGAAGAAGAAGAAGAAAGACAAAGAAGAAGAAGCAGAAGCAGAAGAGGAAGAGGAAAGAGGAAAGAAGAAGAAGAAGAATAATAAGAAGAAAGAAAAAGAAGAATAATAACAAGAAGAACAAGGCAAAAAAGAAGAAGAAAAACGAAGAAGCAGAAGAAGAAAGTAGAAAAAGAAAGAAGAAGAAGAAGAATGAAGAAGATGATGAAGAAGAAGAAGAAAGAAGAAAAAGAATAATAAGAAAAAGAAGAAGAAGAATAAGAAGAAAAAGAAGAAAAGAAAGACAAAGAAGAAGAAAGAAGAAGAAGAAGCACGAAGAAGAAGAATAAGTGGTACAAGAGAGAAACAAAGTAAAAGAAGAAAGAAAAAAGAAGAAAAACAATGAAGAAAGAAGAGGAAGAAAGAAGAAGAGGAAGAGGAGGAAGAAGAAGAAAGATTAAGAAGACAAAAAAAGAAGAAAGAAGAAACAAGATGAAGAAGAATAAAGAAGATGATGAAGAAGATAAGAAAAAAGAAGAAGAAGAAGAAAAAAGTAGTAAAAGAAGAAGAAGAAGGAAAAATAAGAATAAGAAGTAGAAACAAGCACAAGATGAAGAAGGAAGAAGAAGAAGAAAAAGAAGAAGAAGAAGAAGAAGAAGAAGAAAAAGAAAAAGAAGAGGAAAAAGAAGAAAGAGAAAGGAGAAGAAATAGAAGAAAAAAGAACGAAAAAAAGAAGAAACAAGAAGAAGAAAAATGAAGAAGAAAGAAGAAAAAAATGAAGAAGAAAGAAGAAGAAGATGAAAGACGAGGAGGAAGTAGAAGAAGAAGAAATAAGACGAAGAATAAGAAGAAAAAAGAAGAAGAAAAAGAAGAAGAGGAAAAAGAAGAAGAAGAAGAAGAAAATGGAGGAGGAGGAAAGAGAGAGATGTAGAAGAAGAAATAAAAAAAAAGTAGATTTAGAAGAAGAAGATGATGATGATGATGAAAAAGAAGAAAAAGAAGAAGATGATGAAGAAGAAGAAGAAGCAGAAGAAGAAGAAGAAGAAAGAAGACGTGGAAGAAAGATGAAGAAGAAAGAAGAAGAACAAGATAAAAGAAGAAGAAAGAAAAAGAAAAAAAAATAAGTGAAAAAGAAGATGAAGAAGAAGAAGAAGAAGAAGAATAAAGAATAAGGAGAAGAAGAAGAAGAAGAAGAAGAAGAAGTGGAAGAAGGAAAAGAAGAAGAAGAAGAAAGAAGAGGAAGAAGAAGAAAGAAGAAGAAGAAGAAGAAGAAAGAAGATAGAAAAGAAATAAGAAGGAAGAATAAAGAATAAGAAGAAGGAAGATAGAAAAAGAAAGAAGAAGAGGAAGAAAGAGGAAAGAGGAGGAAGAAGAGAAGAAAAAGAGGAAATGGAAGAAGAGGAAAAAGAAAACGAAGTGAAAGAAGATGATGATAAAGAAGAAGAATAAGATGAAGAAAATTAAGAAGAAGAAGAAGAAGAAGGTGAAGAAGGAGGAGGAGAAGAAGAAGAAGAAGAAGAAGAAGAAGAAGGAGAAGAAGAAGAAGAAGAAGAAGAAGAAGAAGAAAGAAGTTGAAGAAAAAGAGGAAGAAAGAAGAAGAAAAAAGATGAAGAAAGAAGAAGAAGAAGAAAAAGAAGAAGAAGAACAAAGAAGATGAAGAAGAATAAGAAGAAAGAAAGAGGAAAAGAAGAAGAAGAAGATGGAGAAAGAGAAGAAGATGTAGAAGAAGTAGAAGAAGAAGAAGAAAGAAGAAGAGGAAAGAATAAAAAGAAAGAAGAAGAAGAAGAAATAAAAAAAGATTGAAGGAGAAGATGAAAAAGAAGAAATAAGAAGAAGAATTAAAAGGAGAACGAAGAAAAGGAAAGAAGAAAAAGAAAGAAGAAGAAGAAGAAGATTTAAAAAAAGAAAGAAAGACAAGAAGAAAAAGAAGGAGAAGAAAAAAGAGGAACAAGAAGGAAAAAATGAAGAAGAAGAAGAAGAATTAGAAAGAAGAAGGAAGAAAAAGATGAAGAAAGTAGAAGAAGAAAAAGAAGAAGAAGAAGGAGCAAAAAAACAAGATGAAAGAAGAAGAAAGAAGAAGATGGTAGAAGAAAGAAGTGGAAGAAGATAAGAGAAGAAGAAAGAAAAAAGAAGAAAAAGAAGAAGAAAGAAGAAGAAAGAAAAAGAAGAAGAAGAACAAGAAGAAAGAAGATGAAGAAGAATTAGAAGAAGAGGAATAGGAAAGAAGTAGAAGTAAAAGTAGAAGATGAAGAAGAAGATGTTGACGAAAAAAAAGAAGAACAAGAAGAAGAAGAAGAAGAAAGAAGAAAAAAGAAGATGAAGAAAGAAGTACAACAAAAAAAAAGAAGAAGAAGATGGAGGAGATGAAAGGAGAAAGAAGAAAGAAGAAAAAGAAAGAAGAAGAAAGGGGAGGAAGAAGAAAGAAAAAGAAGAAAGAGAAAGAAGAAGAAGAAAGAGGAACAAGAAAGAAGAAGAAGAAGCAGAAGAAGAAAAAAAAGGAAGAAGAAAGAAGAAGAAAGAGGAAAAAGAGGAAAGAAGAAAGAAGAAGTAGAAAAAAGGGGAAGAAGAACAAGAAGAAGAAAGAAGAATAAGAAGAAGAAAGAAGAAGAAGAAAGAAGAAGAAAGAAGAAGAAGAAAGAAGAAGGAAGAAAAAGAAGAGGAAGAAGAAGAATGAAGAAGGAGAAGAACAAGGAAGAAGAAGAAGAAAGAAGAAGATGAAGAAGAAGAGGAGAGAAGAAAATGAAGGAAGAAGAAGAAAGATGAAGAAGAAAGAAGAAGAAGAAAGATGAAGAAGAAAGAAGAAGAAGAGAGAAGAAGAAAAAGAAGAAGAAGAAGAAGGAAGAAGAAGAAGAAGAAGAAGAAGAAGAAGAAGAAAAAGAAGAAGAAGAAGAAGAAGAAGAAGAAGAAAGAAGAAGAAGAAGAAAAAGAAGGAAGAAGAAGAAGAAGAGGAAGAAGAAGAAGAAAGGAGAAGAAGAAGAAAACAAAGAAGGAGAAGAAGAAGAAGCAGAAGAAGTAGAAGAAGAAGAAGAAGAAGAAGTTGAAGAAGGAGAAGAAGAAGAAGAAGAAGGAGAAGAAGGAGAAGAAGAAGAAGAAGAAGAAGAAGAAGAAGAAGAAGAAAGAAGTTGAAGAAAAAGAGGAAGAAAGAAGAAGAAGAAAAAGAAGATGAAGAAGAATAAGAAGAAAGAAGGAGGAGGAGAAGAAGATGAAGAAGATGGAGAAAGAGAAGAAAAAGAAGAAGTAGAAGAAGAAGAAAGTAGAAGAGGAAAGAATAAAAAGAAAGAAGAAGAAGAAATTAAAAAAGATTGAAGGAGAATAAGGAAAAGAAGAAATAAGAAGAAGAAGAAGAAGGAGAAAGAAGAAAAGGAAGGAAGAAAAAGAAAGAAAGAAGAAGAAGAAGATTTTAAAAAAAGAAAGGAGAAAAAGAAAAAGGAGAAGAAAAAAGAGGAACAGGAAGATGGAAAAATTGAAGAAGAAGAAGAAAAAGAAAGAAGAAGAAGGAGAAGAATTGGAAAGAAGAAGAAGGAAGAAAAAGATGAAGAAAGTAGAATAAGAAAAAAAAAGGAGTAGAAAAACAAGATGAAGGAAGAAGAAAGAAGTGGAAGAAAAGAAGAGAAGAAGAAAGAAAGAAGAAGAAAAAGAAGAAGAAAGAAGAAGAAAGAATAAAGAAGAAGAAGAAGAAAGAAGATGAAGAAGAATAAGAAGAAGAAGAATAGGAAAGAAGTAGAAGAAAAAATAGAAGAAGAAGAAGAAGATGTTGACGAAAAAGAAGAAGAGAAGAAAGAAAGAAGAAAAAAGAAGATGAAGAAAGAAGAAGTACAATAAAATAGAAGATGAAGAAGATGGACGAGATGAAAGGAGAAAGGAGAAAGAAGAAAAAAGAGAGAAGAAGAAAGAGGAGGAAGAAGAAAGAAAAAGAAGAAAGAAGAAGAAGAAGAAGAAAGAGGAACAAGAAAGAAGAAGAAGAAAGAGGAACAAGAAAGAAGAAGAAGAAGAAGAAGAAGAAGAAGCAAAAGAAGAAGAAAAAAGAAGAAGAAGAAAGAAGAAGAAAGAGGAAAAAGAGGAAAGAAGAAGGAAGAAGTCGAAAAAAGGGGAAGAAGAACAAGCAGAAGAAAGAAGAATAAGAAGAAGAAAGAAGAATAAGAAGAAGAAAGAAGAAGAAAGAAAAAGAAAGAAGTAGAAGAAAGAAGAAGAAGGAAGAAAAAGAAGAGGAAGAAGAAGAAGAATGAAGAAGAAGAAGAATGAAGAAGAAGAAGAAGAACAAGGAAGGAGAAGAAGAAAGAAGAAGATGAAGAAGAAGAGGAGAGAAGAAAAAGAAGGAAGAAGAAGAAGAAAGATGAAGAAGAAAGAAGAAGAAGCGAGAAGAGGAAGAAGAAGAAGAAGACGAAGAAGACGAAAAAGAAGAAGAAGAAGAAGAAGAAGAAGAAGAAGAAGAAGAAGAAGAAGAAAGAAGAAGAATAAGAAGAGGAAGAAGAAGAAGAAGGAGAAGAAGAAGAAAACGAAGGAGAAAAAGAAGGAGAAGAAAGAAGAAGATGAAAGAGGAAAAAAAAGTCGAAGAAGAAAGGAAAAAGAGAAAGAAGAAGGCGAAGAAGTAGAAGAAGAAAGAAGAAGAAGAAGAAGAAAGAGGAAGATGAAAGAAGAAGAAGAAAAAAGAAGAAGAATAAAGCAGAAAGAAGATGAAAGAAGAAAAAGAAAGAAGTAGAGGAAGAAAGAAGATGAAGAAAAAGATGAGGAAGAAGAAGAAAAAGAAAAAGAAAAAGCAGAAGTAAAAGAAGATGAAAGAAGAAGAATGAAGAAAAAAGTGGAAGAAAGAAGAGGAAGAGGAAAGAAGAAGGAGAATGAAGAAGAAGAAAAAGAAGAAGAAGAAGAATAAAGAACAAATAAAAAGAGGAAAGAAGAGGAAGAAAAAAAATAAAAAGAGAAAGAAGAAGAAGAAGAAGAAGAAGAGAAAGAAGAAGAAGAAGAAAGAACAAGAAAAATAAAGAAGAAAGAACAAAAAAATAAAGAGGAAGAAAGAAGAAGAATAAAAAAGAAGAAGCAGAATAAGAGGAAAGAAGAAGAAGAAAGAAGAAGGAAAAGAAGAAGAAGGAATTAGAAGAAATAATAAGAATAAGAAGAAGAAGAAAGAAGAAGCAATAAGAAGAACAAGAATAAGAAGGAAGAAGAAGAAAAAGAAGATGAAGAAGAAGAAGAACATGAAGAAGGAGAAAGAAGAAGAAGGAGAAGAAAGAAGAAGAAGGAAGAATAAGAAAGAAGAAAGAAGAAGAACAAAGAATAAGAAGAAAGAAGAAGAAGAAGAAGAAGAAGAAGAAGAAGAACAAGAAGAAGAAAAAGTAGAAGATGAAGATGAAGAAGAAGAAAAGAAGAAAGATGAAGAATAACGAAGAAGCAAAAAGGAGAAGAATAAATAAGAAGAAGGACAAGAAGAAGAAAGAAGAAGAAGAAGAAAGGAGAAGATAGAAGAAGAAGATGGAAAAAGAAGAAGAAAGAAGAAGAAGAAGAATGAAAAAAAGAAGTAGAAAGAAGAAGTAGAAGGAAGAAGAAGAAGAAGAAAAAGAAGGAGAAAAAAAAAGAAGAAGATGAAGAAGAACAAGAAGAAGAATAAGAAGAAGAAGAGAGAAGAAGAAGGAGAAAGAGAAGAAGAACTAGTAGTAGTAGTAGAAGAAAAAGAAGGAGAACAGAGTTGAGGAGGAAGAATAAGAAAGAGAAGAAAAAGAAAAAGAAGTAGATGAATTAGAAAAATAAATTAAAGAAGAAGAAAGATGGAGATAGCAGAAAATACAAGAGGAAGAACAAAAAGGAAAAAAGAAGATGAAAGAGAAAGAAGAAAGAAAAAAGGAAAAAAAGAAGAAGAAGAAAATGAAGTAGAAAAGAAGAAAAAGAATGAAGAAGGAGAAGAAAGAAGAAGGAGGAATAAGAAAGAAGAAAGAAGAAAGAAGAAGAACAAAGAAGAAGAAGAGAAAAGCTAATAGAAGAAAAAGGAAAGGAAGAAGAAGAAGAAGAAGAAGAAGAAGGAAGAAGAAGAAGAAGAAGAAAAAGCAGGATATAAAAGAAGTAGAAGAAGAAGATGAAAGAAGAAGAAGAGGAAGAAGAAGAAAGAAGAAGAAGAAGAAGAAGAAGAAAAGGAAGAAGAAGAAAAAGAAGAAAAAGAAGAAGAAGAAGAAGAAGAAAGAAGACAAAGAGGAAACAACAAAAGAAAGAAGAAGAAGAAAGAGAAAGAAGGAAGAAGAAGAAAAAGAAGAAGAAGAAGAAGGAAGAAGAAGAAGAAGAAGAAGATGAAAGAAGAAGTAGATGAAGGAGAAGAAAAAGGAGAAGAACAAGAAGACCAAAAAGGAAGAAGAAATTTCAAAAAGAAAGAGGTAGATTAAAAAAGAAAGAAGAAGGAGAAGAAAGAAGAAGAAGAAGAAGAAAAAGAAGAAGAAGAGGAAGAAGAAGAAGCAGTAGCAAAAGAAGAAGAAGATGAAGAAGAAGGACAAGAAGAAGAAAAAGAAGAAGATGAAGAAGAAGAAGAGGAAAAAGAAGAAGAATAAGAAGAAGAAGAAGAAGAAGAAAGAAGATGAAGAAGAAAGAAAAAGAATAAAGAAGTACGAAGAAGAAGAATAAAGATGAAGAAGGATAAGAAGAAGAAAGAAGAAAGAAGTAGAAGAAGAAAGAAAAAGAGAAGTAGAAAGAAGAAGAAAGAAGAAGATGAAGAAAAAAGAAGAAAGTAAAAGAAGAAAAAGAAGTAGAAGAAGAAGAGGAAGAAGAAGAAGAAGGAGAAGAAGAAGAAGAAGATGAAAAAGAAGAAAAAGAAAAAGAAAAAGAATAAGAAGAAGAAAAAGAAGAAGAAAGAAGAAGAAGAAGAAGAAAGAAGAAGAATAAAGAAGAAGAAAGAAGAAAAAGAATAAAGAAGAAGAAGGATAAGAAGAACAAGAAAGAAGAAGAAGATTGAAGAAGAAGAAGGAAAAAGAAAAAGAAAGAAGAAGAAAGAAAAAAGAAGTAAAAAGAAGAAGAAGAAGCAGAAGGAAGAAGAAAAAGAAAAAGAAGAAGGACAAGAAGAAAGAAGAAGAAGAAAAAGAAGAAGAAGAAGAAAGAAGCAGGAAGAAGAAGAAGAAAGTAGAAAGAAAAAGAATAAAGAAGAAAAAGAAGAAAGAAGAACAAGAAGAAGAAGAAGTAGAAGAAAGAAGAAGAAGGAGAAAGGGAAGGAGTAAGAGAAGAAGAAGTAATAGAAGAAGAAGAAGAAAAAAAAGTGAACAAAGATGAGGGGAAATAATAGGAAAGGGAAGAAGAAGAAGGAGAAGTATTAGAAAAATAAGATTGAAGAAGAAGAAAAAATGGGAAAGTAGAACATACAAGAGGAAGAAGAAAGAAGGAGAAAAAAGAAGATGAAAGAATAAGAAGAAGAAAGAAGAAGAAAGAAAATGGGGAAGAAACAAGAAGAAGAAGATGATGAAGTAGAAGAAGAAGAAGAGGAAAAAGAAGATAAAAATTGAAGAAAGAAGAAGAAGAAAGATGATAAAGAAGGAAGAGGAATACGGAAGAAGAAGAAGAAGAAGAATAATGTAGAAGAACAAATAGAAGAAGAAAGAAGAAGAAGAATGAAGAAGAAAAAAAGAAGGAAAAAGGAGAAGAAAGAAGAAGAAGAAGAAAGAAAAAGAATAAGAAGTAAAACTAGAAGAAGGTAGAAGAAGAATTAGAGAAAGAAGAAGATAGAAGAATAATAAGAAAGCAGAAATAAAAAGAAGAAGAAAGCAAAAGAAGAATAAAGAAAAAGAAGAATAAGAAGAAGATGAAGAAAGAAGAAGAAGAAGAAGAACAAGAAGAAGAAGAAGGAAGATGAAGAAGGAGATGATGAAGAAAGAAGAAGTTGAAGAAGAAAAAAATGAAGAACAAGAATAAGAAGATAGAGAGTAAAGATGAAGAAGAAGAAGAAGTAAGAAAAAGAAAGAAAAAGAAGAAAGAAAAAGAAGTAGAAGAAGAAGAAAGAAGAAGAAGAAAGAAGAAGAAGAAAGTGGAAAGAAGAAGAAGAAGAAGAAGAAGAAAAAAAAAGATGTCCAAAGAAGAAAAAGAAGTAAGATGAAGAACAAAGTGGAAGATTAAAGAAGAAAGAAGTAGAAGTAGAAAGAAGCAGAAGAAGAAAGAAGAAGAAGAAGAAGAAGAAGAGGAAGAAGAAGAAGAAGAAGAAGAAGAAGAAGAAAAAAGAAGATGTCCAAAGAAGAAAAAGAAGTAAGATGAAGAACAAAGTGGAAGATTAAAGAAGAAAGAAGTAGAAGTAGAAAGAAGCAGAAGAAGAAAGAAGAAGAAGAAGAAGAAGAAGAAGAGGAAGAAGAAGAAGAAGAAGAAGAAGAAGAATAAGAATAAGAAGAAGAAGAAGAAGAGAAAGAAGAAGAACAGAAAAGTAGAAGAAGAAGAAGAAGAAGAGGAGAAAGAAAAATCAAAATAGGAAAGAAATAGAAGAAGGAAGAAGAGGAAGAAATATGAAAAAGAAGAAAAATAAGGGTGAAGAAGAAGAAAATAGAAGAGGAAGAACGAGAAGAAGAAAGACGATGTAGAAGAAGGAAGAAGAATAAAGATGAAGAAAAAGGAAAAAGAAAAAGAAAGAAGAAGAAGAAGAAGAAGAAGAAGAGGAAAGAAGAAGAGGAAGAAGAAGAGGAAAGAAAAAGTTGAAGTAGAAGAAAGAAGAAGAAGAAGAAGAAGAAGAAGAAGAAGAAAGCGGAAGAAGAAGAAAAAGAAGAAGAGGAAGAAGAAGAAGAAGAAGAAGAAGAAGAAGAAGAAGAAAGAAGAAGAAGAAAGAATAAGGGGAAGAAAGAAGAAGGAAAAGAACAAGAAGAAGATGAGGAAAATAAAGAAAGAAAAATAAGAAGAAGAATAAGAAAAAAGAAGAAGAACAAAGAAGAAGAACAACAAGAAGAACAAGAAGGAAAAAGAAGAAAAAGAAAGAAGAAGAAGAAGAAGAAAAAGAAGAATAAGAAGGAGGAGTAGAAGAAGAAGAAGAAGAAGGAAGAAGGAAGAACAAGAAGAAGGGGAAGGAAATTGAAGATGATGAAGAAGAAAAAAGAAGAAGAAGAATAACAAGAAGACCAACGAAGAAAAAGAAAAAAGATGAGGAAGATGAAGAAGAAAGAGAGAAAAAGAAGAAACATGAAGAAGAAAGAAGTAGAAGAAATAAGAAGAAGAAGAAGAAGAAGAAGAAAAAAAAGAGGAAGAAGAAGGAAAAGAAGAATAAGAAGAACAAGATAAGGAAGAAGGAAAATACGAAGAAGAAGAAGAAGTGAAAAAAGATGTAGATGATAAAGATGATGATGATGATGAAGAAGAACAAGAAAGAAGTAGAAGAAAGGAGAAAAAGGAGAGAGAAGAAGAAGAAGAAGATGAAGAATAAGAAGAAGAAAGAAAAAGAATCAGGAGAAGAAGAAAGAAGAAAGAAGAAAGAAGAAGAAGAAAGAAAGGAAAAGAACAAACAAGAAGAAGAAAGAAGAAGAAGAAGAAGAAAAAGAAGATGAAGAAGGAGGAGAAGGTGAAGTTAGAGTAGAAGAAAAAGAAGAAAAGAAGAATAAGGAGAAGAAGAAATAGAAGAAGAAGAAGAATAAGAAGAAGAAGAAGAAGAAGAAGAAGAAGAAGAACAATAAACAAAAAGAAGGAAGAGGAATAAGAAAGAAGAAAAAGAAGAATGAAGAAGGAAGAAGAAGAAGAATGAAGAAGAAGAACAACAACATGAAGAAAGAAGAAGAAAAAAGAAGGAGAAAGAAAAAGAAAAGGGAAAAAGAAGGTGAAAGAAGAAGAAAAGAAAGAAAAGAAAGAAGAAGAAGAACGAAGAAGAGAAAGAAGTGGAAGAAGAAGAATAAAGAAGTAGAGAAAGAAGAAGAAAGAAGAAGGCAAAAGAAGCAGATGATGAAAGTAATAGAAAAAGAAGAAGACTAACAAGAAGTTGAAGTAGTAGAAGAAGGAACAAAAGAAGAAAAAGAAGGGGAAGAAAGAAGACAAGAAATGAGGAAAAAGAAATAAGAAGAAGAGAGAAAAAAGAAAGAAGAAGAAGAAGAAGATAAAAGAAGAAGAAGGAGAAGAAGAAGAAGAAAGAAGAACAAAGAAGAAGAAGAAGAAAGAAGAAAAAGAAAGCAGAAGAAGAATGAACAAGAAGAGAGAAGAAGAAGAAAAAGAAGAAGAACAAGAACAAAAAGTAGAAGAAAGTTGAAGAAGAAAGAAGAAGAAGAAGAAAGAAGAAGAAAGAAGGGGAAGAATAAAGAATTAGAAAAAAGACACGAAGAAAAAGAAGAAGAAGAAGAAATAGGAGAAGTAAAAGAAAAAGAAGAAGAAAGTAGATGAAAGAAGAGAAAGAAGAAAGAAGAAGAAGAAAAAAGAAGAAGCAAGAAAAAGAGGTAGAAAGAAGGAGAAAGAAGAAGCAAGAAAAAGAAGAATAAAGAAGAAGATGTTGAAGAAGAATAGGAAAAAGAAAGGAGAAGAAGACAAAAGAAGAAGAAGAAGAAAGAAAAGCAAAAAAAGGGTAAGATGAAGAACAAGATAGCAAAATAATAATAATAATAATAAAAAGAAGAAGAAGAAGAAGAAGAAGAAAGAAGAAGAAGAAGAAGGAGGAGAAAGAAGATAAAAGAAGAAGATCGGGAAGAAGAAGAAGAAAGAAGAAGAACAAAAAAGAAGAAGAAAAAGAAAGAAGAAAAAGAAAGTAGAAGAAGAATGAACAAGAAGAAGAGAGAAGAAGAAAGAAGAAGAGGAAGAATGAAGAAGAAGAAAAAAAAGAAGAAGAAGAACAAGAAGTAGAAGAAAGTTGAAGAAGAATGATGAAGACGAAGAAAGAAGAAGAAAGAAGGGGAAGAATAAAGAATTAGAAAAAAGACAAGAAGAAAAAGAAGAAGAAGAAGAAATAAGAGAAGTAAAAGAAAAAGATGAAGAAAGTAGATCAAAGAAGAGAAAGAAGAAAGAAGAAGAAGAAAAAAGAAGAAGCAAGAAAAAGAGGTAGAAAGAAGGAGAAAAAAGAAGAAGCAAGAAGAAGAAGAATAAAGAAGAAGATGTTGAAGAAGAATAAGAAAAGAAAGGAGAAGAAGACGAAAGAAGAAGAAGAAGAAAGAAAAGCAAAAAAAGAGTAAGATGAAGAACAAGATAGCAAAATAATAATAATAATAATAATAAGAAGAAGAAGAAGAAAGAAGAAGAAGAAGAAGAAGAAGAAGAAGAAGAAGAAGAAGAAGAAAGAAGAAGAAGGAGGAGAAAGAAGATAAAAGAAGAAGATGGAGAAGAAGAAGAAGAAAGAAGAAGAACAAAGAAGAAGAAGAAGAAAGAAGAAAAAGAAAGCAGAAGAAGAATGAACAAGAAGAAGAGAGAAGAAGAAAGAAGAAGAGGAAGAATAAAGAAGAAGAAGAAAAAGAAGAAGAAGAACAAGAAGTAGAAGAAAGTTGAAGAAGAATGAAGAAGACGAAGAAAGAAGAAGAAAGAAGGGGAAGAATAAAGAATTAGAAAAAAGACAAGAAGAAAAAGAAGAAGAAGAAGAAATAAGAGAAGTAAAAGAAAAAGAAGAAGAAAGTTGATGAAAGAAGAGAAATAAGAAAGAAGAAGAAGAAAAAAGAAGAAGAAGCAAGAAAAAGAGGTAGAAAGAAGAAGGAGAAAGAAGAAGAAGCAAGAAGAAGAAGCAAGAAGAAGAAGAATAAAGAAGCAGATGTTGAATAAGAAGAAGAAAAAGAAAGGAGAAGAAGACGAAAGATGAAGAAGAAGAAAGGAAAGCAAAAAAAGATTAAGATGAAGAGAAGATAGAAAAATAATAATAATAATAAAAAGAAGAAGAAGAAGAAGAAAGAAGAAGAAGAAGAAGAAGAAAGAAGAAGAAGGAGGAGGAGGAGAAAGAAGAAGAAGAAGGAAGAATAAGAAGAAAGAAGAACAAAGAAGAAGAAAGAAGAAGAAGAAGAAGACAGAAGATGAAGAAAGAAGAGGAAGAAGAAGAAGAAGAAAGTAGAATAAGAAGAAGTAGAACAACGAAGAAGAAAAAGATGATAGAAAAGGAAGAAAGAAGAAGAAAAAAAAGAAGAAGAAGCAGAACTAGAAGAAAAAAGAAGAAAGGAGAAGCAGAAGAAAAGAAGAAGAAGAATGAAGAAGAAGAATAAGAAGAAGAAGTAGATGAAAGAATAAGGAAGAAGAAGAAGAAGAAGAGGAAGAAGTAAAAAGAAGAACAAGATGAAGAAGTAGAAGAGAAGTAGAAAAAGAAGAAGTCGAAAGAGAAAGAAAGTTAAAGATGAAGAAGAAAGAAGTAGAAGAAGAATAAGAAGAAGAATAAATAAAAAGAAAAAGAAAGAAGAAGAAGAAGAAGAAGAAGAAGAAGAAGAAGAAGAAGAAGAATAAGAAGGAGAAGAAAGAAGAAAAAGAGGAAAGAGGAATAAGAATAAAGAAGAAGAACAAAGAAAAAAGAAAGAAAAAGAAGAAGAAGAAGAAGAAGAAGAAGAAGAAGAAGAAGAAGAAAGAAGAAGATCAAGAAGAAGATAGAAGAACAAGACGAAGAACATGAAAAAGAAGTAGAAAAAGAAAAAGAAGAAGAAAGAAGAAATAAGAAATGAGAAGAAAGAAAAAAAAGTAAGAAGAAGAAGAAAAAAGATGAAGAAGAAGAAAATAGAAGAAGAAAAAGAAAAAGAAGAATAAAGAAGAAGAAGAAGAAGAATTGAAAGAAGATGAAGAAGAAGAAGAAGAAAGAAGAAAAAGAAGAAGAAGAAAGAAGAAGATGAAGAAGAAGACGAAGAAAGAAGAAAAAGAAGAAGAAGAAAGAAGAAGACGAAGAATAACAAGTAGAAGAAGTAGAAGACGATGAAGATGACAAAGAAGAAAGTAGAAGAAGAAGAGGAAGAAGAGGAAAGAAGAAGAAGAAGAAGAAGAAGAAGAAAGAAGAAGAAGAAGAAGGCTAAGAAGAAAGAAGGTGAACTAGAAGGAATAAAGAAAGAAAGACAAGAAGACAAAAATAGAAGAAAGACGAAGAAGAGGAAAAAGAAGAAGAAGAAGAAGAAGAAGAAAGAAGAAGAGGAAGTAGAGGAAGAAGGAAGAAGAAAGAAGAAGAAGAAGAAAAGGAAGAAAGAAGAACAAGAAGGAAAAGAAGTAGAAGAAGAAAGAAGAAGAAAGAAGAAGAAGGAGAAAGAAGAAGAAAGAAGAAGAATAAGAAAGAAAAAGAATAATAAGAATAAGAAAGAAGAAGAAGAAGAAGAAGAAGAAAGAAGAATAAGACGAAGAAGAAGAAGAAAGAACAAGAAGGAAGAATAAGAAGAAAAAAAAAAAGAAGAAACAAAAAAAAGAAAGTAGAAGAAGAAAGAAGAAGAAGAAGATGATGATGATGATGAAAGAAGAAGAAGAAGATGAAGAACAAGAAAGAAGAAGAAGAACAAGCAAAAGAACATAAAAGAAGAAGAAGAAGAAGAGGAAGAAGAAAAAGAAGAACTAGAAGAAGATGGAGATGGAAGAAGTAGAAGAAGAAAGAAGAAAGAAGAAGAAGAAAGAAGAAGAAGAAAGAGGAAGAAGAAAGTAGAAGAAGAAGAAGAAAGAGGAAGAAGAAAGTAGAAAAAGAAGAAGAAAGAAGAAGGTGAAGAAGTTGTAGAAGAGAAGAAAAAGAAATAAGAAGAAGAAGAAGAAGAAGAAGAAGAAGAAGAAGAAGAAGAAAAAGAAAAAGAAGACGAGAAAAAAGAAGAAGAAGAAGAAGAAGAAGAGAAGTAGAACAAGAAGAATGAAGAGAAAGAAGATGAAAGAGAAAGGAGAAGAGAAGAAAGGAGAAGAAAAAAGAAAAACATGACTGAAGGGATAGACGAAGAAATAAGAAGAAAGAAAAAAAGAAGAAAGAAGAAGAAGAAGAAAAAGAAAGACAAAGAACAAGAAGAAGACGAAGAAAGAAGAAGGTGTAGAAGAAGAAGAAGAAGACGAAGAAACAAGAAGAAGAATGAAAGAAGAATACAGAAGAGAAAGAAGAAGAAGAAGAAGAAGAAGAAGAAGAAAAAGTAGTAGAAGAAGAAGAAGAGGAAGAAAAAAGAAGAAGAAGAGAGGAAGAAGAACGAAGAAGTAGAAGGAAGAAGAAGGAAAAGAAAGAAGAAGAAGAAAGAAGAAGAAGAAAAAAGAAGAAGAAGAAAGAAGTTGTGGAAGATAGAAGAAGAAGAAGATGTAGAAGTAGGAGAAAAAAATAAGAAAAAGAAAAAAGAAGTAGAAAGAAGAAGAAATAAAAAAGCAAGAAGAAGAAGAAAAAGAAAGAGAGAAGAAGAACAAGAAAAAAAAGCAAAAGAGAGAAAAAGAAGGAGAAAGATGAAGAAAGAAAGAGGAAGAAGAAAAAGAAAATAGATGAAGAAGAGGAAGAAGAAGAAGTAGAAGAAGACGAAATAAGTAGAAGAAAAAGATGAAAGGAGGAAGAAGAAAGGCAAAGAAGAATAGATGAAGAAAAAGAAAATAGAAGAAGAAGAGGATGAAGAGGAAGAAGAAGAAGAAGAAAAGGAATAAGGATGAAGAAAGAAAAAAGGAGAAGAAGAAAATCAAGAAAGAAGAAGAACAAGAAGAAGAAGGAGAGGAAGGAGAAAGAAAAAAAGGAAAAAGAACAAGGAAGAAGATGAAGAATAAAGAAGAATAAGAAGGAGAAGAACAAGAAAGAAGAATAAGAAAGAAGAAGGAAAAAGAAGAAAGATGAAGACGAATATAGAGAAAGAACAACAAGAGGAAGAAGAAGAAGAAGAAGAAGAAAGAAGATGGAAGAATAGGAAGAAAGAATAAGAAAGAAGAAGAAGAAGAAGAAGAATAAGAAGAAAGAATAAGATGAATAAGAAGAAGAAGAAGGAGAAAGAAGAAGAAGGACAAGAAAGAAGAAAAAAAGGAAAGAGGAAAAGAAAGAAGAAGAAGAAAAAAAAAGAACAGAGAGGAAGTAGAAGAAGAAGAAGAAGAAGAAGAAGAAGAAGAAGAAAAAGAAAGAAGGAGAAAAAGAAGAAGATAAAAAAGAAGAAAGAAAAAGAAAGAAAAAGAAGAAAGAAGAAGAAGAAGAAGAAGAAGATGAAAATCGAATAAGAAGAAAATGAAAGATGAAGAAAAAAGAAGAAGAATGGAGAAGAAGAAGAAGAAAGAATAAAAAGATGAGGAAGAAAAAAGAAAGAAGAAGAAGAAGAAGAAGAAGAAGAAGAAGAAAGTGGAAGAAGGGAGGAAAAGGAAAGAAGAAGAAGAAAGAAGAAGAAAAAGAATGAATAAGTTGTTGTAGAAGAAGAAGAAAAATTAAGGTGAAACAAGAAGAAGAAAGAAAAAGAAAAAATAAGAAGTTGAAAGAAGAAGAAAAATAAAGAAGAAGAAGAAGAAGAAGAAAGAAGAAGAAGAAGAACAGGAAGAAAGAAAAAGAAGAAGAAGAAGAAGAAGAAGAAGAAGAAAATGAAGATAATGAAACAAGAAGAAGAATAAAAAAGAAGAAGATGAAAGAAGAAGAAGAAAGTGAAGAAGAAGAAAGAAGAAGAATGAAGAGAGGAAAAAAGAAGAATAAGAAGAACAAAGAAAAAGAAGAAGAAGAAGACGAAGCGAAAGAAGAAGAAGGAGATTTAGAAGAAAAAGAAGAAGATGAAGAAGAAGAAGAAGAAGAAGAAGAAGAAAAACGAGAAGAAAGAAGAAGAAGAGAAAAAGGAGAAAGAAGAAAGAAGAACATGAAGAATAAGAAGTAGAAAAAGAAGCAGAAGAAGAAGAAGAAGAAGAACAATAAAGAAGAAGAAGAAGAAGAAAGAAGAAGAAGAAGAAGACAATGGAGTAGAAGAAAAAGAAGAAGATGAAGCGAAAGGAGCAGAAGAAGAAGTAAATGAAGAAGAAATAAGAAGAAGAAGAAGAAGAAGAAGAAGAGAGAAGAAGAAGAAGAAGAAGAAGAACAAGAAGAAAGAATAAGAAGAAGAAGAGGAAGAGAGAGCTAGAAAAAAGAAGAGGAATGAAGAAGTAGATGGAGAAGATGAAGAGAGAAGAAAGTAGATGAAGAAGTACAAGAAGAATGATAAAGAAGAAGAAAGAAGAAGAAGAAGAAGAAGAAAATAAAGAAGAAGAAGAAGAGGAAAAAAGAAGAAAAATAATAATAATAATAAGAAGGAAATATGATGAAGAAAGAAGAAGAAGAAAGAAGAAGGAAAAAGAAGAAAAAAGAAGAAGAATAAGAAGAGGAAGAAGAAGAAAGAAGAAGAAGAAGAAGAAGAAGAAAAAAGAAAAATAATAAGAAGAAGAAGAAGAGGAAGAAGGAAATAAGATGAAGAAAGAAGAAGAAAGAAGAAGAAGGAAGATGAAGAAAAAAGAAGAATAAGAAGAGGAAGAAGAAGAAAGAAGAAGAAGAAGAAAAAGAAGAAGAAGAAGAAGAAGAAGAAGAAGAAGAGGAAGAATGAAGAAGAAGAAAAAAGAAGCAGAAGAAAAAGAAGAAGAAGAATGACGAAAAATAAGAAAAAGATAAATAAGAATAAGAAGAAGAAAGAAGAAGAAGAAGAAGAAGAAGAGGAAAGAAGAAGAAGAAGAAAGTAGAAGAAGAAATAAGAAGAAGAAGAAAAAGAAGAAAGTAAAAGAAGAAAGAAGAAGAAGAAGAATGAAGAAGAAGAAGGCTAAGAAGAAAGATGGTGAACTAGAAGGAAGAAAGAAAGACAAGATGACAAAAGAAGAAGAAAGACGACGAAGACAAAAATGAAGAAGACGAAGTAGAAGAAGAAAGAAGAATAAGAAGAAGGAGATGAAGAGGAAAGAAGAAGAAGAAGAAAAAGAAGAAAGAAGAACAAGAAGGAAAAGAAGTAGAATAAGAAAAAAGAAGAAAAAGAAAGAAGAAGAAAGAAGAAGAATGAGAAAGAAGAAGAAAGGAGAAGAAAAAGAAAGAAAAAGAATAATAAGAATAAGAAAGAAGAAGAAGAAGAAGAAGAAAGAACAAGAAGGAAGAAAAAGAAAAAATAAAGAAGAAAAAAAGAAGAAAGCAGAAGAAGAAGAAAGAAGAAGAAGAAGATGAAGAACCAGAAAGAAGAAGAAGAAAAAAAATATAAAAGAAGAAGAAGAAGAAGAAAAAGAACAAGAAGAAGAGGAAGAAGAAAAAGAAGAACAAGAAGAAGGAGATGAAAGATGTAGAAGAAGAAAGATGAAGAAGAAGAAAGAAGAAGAAGAAAGAGGAAGAAGAAAGAAGAAGAAGAAGAAAGAAGAAGGTGAAGAAGTAATAGAAGAGAAGAAGAAGAAATAAGAAGAAGAAGAAGAAGAAGAAGAAGAAGAAAAAGAAGACAAGGAAAAAGAAGTAGAAGAAGAAGAAGAGAAGTAGAACAAGAAGAATGAAGAGAAAGAAGACGAAAGAGAAAGAAGAAGAGAAGAAAGGAGAAGAAGGAAAAAGAAAAACAAGACTAAAGGGGTAGAGGAAGAAACAAGAAGAGAAAGAAAAAAAAGAAAGAAGAAAAAAAAGAAAAAGAAAGACGAAGAACAAGACAAAGATGAAAGAAGAAGAAGTAGAAGAAGAACAAGAAGAAGAACAAGAAGACGAAGAAACAAGAAGAAGAATGAAAGAAGAATACAGAAGAAAAAGAAGAAGAATAAGAAGAAGAAGAAGAAGAAGAAGAAGAAGAAAAAGTAGTAGAAGAAGAAGAAGAGGAAGAAAAAAGAAGAAGAAGAGGAAGAAGAATGAAGAAGTAGAAGGAAGAAGAAGGAAAAGAAAGAAGAAAAACAAAGTGAAGAAGAAAAAAGAAGAAGAAGAAAGAAGTTGTGGAAGATAGAAGAAGAAGAAGATGTAGAAGTAGGAGAAAAAAATAAGAAAAAGAAAAAAGAAGTAGAAAGAAGAAGAACAAAAAAGCAAGAATAAGAAGAACAAAGAAAAAGAAGAAGAAGAAGACGAAGCGAAAGAAGAAGAAGGAGATTTAGAAGAAAAAGAAGAAGATGAAGAAGAAGAAGAAGAAGAAGAAGAAGAAAAACGAGAAGAAAGAAGAAGAAGAGAAAAAGGAGAAAGAAGAAAGAAGAACATGAAGAATAAGAAGTAGAAAAAGAAGCAGAAGAAGAAGAAGAAGAAGAACAATAAAGAAGAAGAAGAAGAAGAAAGAAGAAGAAGAAGAAGAAGACAATGGAGTAGAAGAAAAAGAAGAAGATGAAGCGAAAGGAGCAGAAGAAGAAGTAAATGAAGAAGAAATAAGAAGAAGAGGAAGAAGAAGAAGAAGAGAGAAGAAGAAGAAGAAGAAGAAGAACAAGAAGAAAGAATAAGAAGAAGAAGAGGAAGAGAGAGCTAGAAAAAAGAAGAGGAATGAAGAAGTAGATGGAGAAGATGAAGAGAGAAGAAAGTAGATGAAGAAGTACAAGAAGAATGATAAAGAAGAAGAAAGAAGAAGAAGAAGAAGAAGAAAATAAAGAAGAAGAAGAAGAGGAAAAAAGAAGAAAAATAATAATAATAATAAGAAGGAAATATGATGAAGAAAGAAGAAGAAGAAAGAAGAAGGAAGAAGAAGAAAAAAGAAGAAGAATAAGAAGAGGAAGAAGAAGAAAGAAGAAGAAGAAGAAGAAGAAGAAAAAAGAAAAATAATAAGAAGAAGAAGAAGAGGAAGAAGGAAATAAGATGAAGAAAGAAGAAGAAAGAAGAAGAAGGAAGATGAAGAAAAAAGAAGAAGAATAAGAAGAGGAAGAAGAAGAAAGAAGAAGAAGAAGAAAAAGAAGAAGAAGAAGAAGAAGAAGAAGAAGAAGAGGAAGAATGAAGAAGAAGAAAAAAGAAGCAGAAGAAAAAGAAGAAGAAGAATGACGAAAAATAAGAAAAAGATAAATAAGAATAAGAAGAAGAAAGAAGAAGAAGAAGAAGAAGAAGAGGAAAGAAGAAGAAGAAGAAAGTAGAAGAAGAAATAAGAAGAAGAAGAAAAAGAAGAAAGTAAAAGAAGAAAGAAGAAGAAGAAGAATGAAGAAGAAGAAGGCTAAGAAGAAAGATGGTGAACTAGAAGGAAGAAAGAAAGACAAGATGACAAAAGAAGAAGAAAGACGACGAAGACAAAAATGAAGAAGACGAAGTAGAAGAAGAAAGAAGAATAAGAAGAAGGAGATGAAGAGGAAAGAAGAAGAAGAAGAAAAAGAAGAAAGAAGAACAAGAAGGAAAAGAAGTAGAATAAGAAAAAAGAAGAAAAAGAAAGAAGAAGAAAGAAGAAGAATGAGAAAGAAGAAGAAAGGAGAAGAAAAAGAAAGAAAAAGAATAATAAGAATAAGAAAGAAGAAGAAGAAGAAGAAGAAAGAACAAGAAGGAAGAAAAAGAAAAAATAAAGAAGAAAAAAAGAAGAAAGCAGAAGAAGAAGAAAGAAGAAGAAGAAGATGAAGAACCAGAAAGAAGAAGAAGAAAAAAAATATAAAAGAAGAAGAAGAAGAAGAAAAAGAACAAGAAGAAGAGGAAGAAGAAAAAGAAGAACAAGAAGAAGGAGATGAAAGATGTAGAAGAAGAAAGATGAAGAAGAAGAAAGAAGAAGAAGAAAGAGGAAGAAGAAAGAAGAAGAAGAAGAAAGAAGAAGGTGAAGAAGTAATAGAAGAGAAGAAGAAGAAATAAGAAGAAGAAGAAGAAGAAGAAGAAGAAGAAAAAGAAGACAAGGAAAAAGAAGTAGAAGAAGAAGAAGAGAAGTAGAACAAGAAGAATGAAGAGAAAGAAGACGAAAGAGAAAGAAGAAGAGAAGAAAGGAGAAGAAGGAAAAAGAAAAACAAGACTAAAGGGGTAGAGGAAGAAACAAGAAGAGAAAGAAAAAAAAGAAAGAAGAAAAAAAAGAAAAAGAAAGACGAAGAACAAGACAAAGATGAAAGAAGAAGAAGTAGAAGAAGAACAAGAAGAAGAACAAGAAGACGAAGAAACAAGAAGAAGAATGAAAGAAGAATACAGAAGAAAAAGAAGAAGAATAAGAAGAAGAAGAAGAAGAAGAAGAAGAAGAAAAAGTAGTAGAAGAAGAAGAAGAGGAAGAAAAAAGAAGAAGAAGAGGAAGAAGAATGAAGAAGTAGAAGGAAGAAGAAGGAAAAGAAAGAAGAAAAACAAAGTGAAGAAGAAAAAAGAAGAAGAAGAAAGAAGTTGTGGAAGATAGAAGAAGAAGAAGATGTAGAAGTAGGAGAAAAAAATAAGAAAAAGAAAAAAGAAGTAGAAAGAAGAAGAACAAAAAAGCAAGAATAAGAAGAACAAAGAAAAAGAAGAAGAAGAAGACGAAGCGAAAGAAGAAGAAGGAGATTTAGAAGAAAAAGAAGAAGATGAAGAAGAAGAAGAAGAAGAAGAAGAAGAAAAACGAGAAGAAAGAAGAAGAAGAGAAAAAGGAGAAAGAAGAAAGAAGAACATGAAGAATAAGAAGTAGAAAAAGAAGCAGAAGAAGAAGAAGAAGAAGAACAATAAAGAAGAAGAAGAAGAAGAAAGAAGAAGAAGAAGAAGAAGACAATGGAGTAGAAGAAAAAGAAGAAGATGAAGCGAAAGGAGCAGAAGAAGAAGTAAATGAAGAAGAAATAAGAAGAAGAGGAAGAAGAAGAAGAAGAGAGAAGAAGAAGAAGAAGAAGAAGAACAAGAAGAAAGAATAAGAAGAAGAAGAGGAAGAGAGAGCTAGAAAAAAGAAGAGGAATGAAGAAGTAGATGGAGAAGATGAAGAGAGAAGAAAGTAGATGAAGAAGTACAAGAAGAATGATAAAGAAGAAGAAAGAAGAAGAAGAAGAAGAAGAAAATAAAGAAGAAGAAGAAGAGGAAAAAAGAAGAAAAATAATAATAATAATAAGAAGGAAATATGATGAAGAAAGAAGAAGAAGAAAGAAGAAGGAAGAAGAAGAAAAAAGAAGAAGAATAAGAAGAGGAAGAAGAAGAAAGAAGAAGAAGAAGAAGAAGAAGAAAAAAGAAAAATAATAAGAAGAAGAAGAAGAGGAAGAAGGAAATAAGATGAAGAAAGAAGAAGAAAGAAGAAGAAGGAAGATGAAGAAAAAAGAAGAAGAATAAGAAGAGGAAGAAGAAGAAAGAAGAAGAAGAAGAAAAAGAAGAAGAAGAAGAAGAAGAAGAAGAAGAAGAGGAAGAATGAAGAAGAAGAAAAAAGAAGCAGAAGAAAAAGAAGAAGAAGAATGACGAAAAATAAGAAAAAGATAAATAAGAATAAGAAGAAGAAAGAAGAAGAAGAAGAAGAAGAAGAGGAAAGAAGAAGAAGAAGAAAGTAGAAGAAGAAATAAGAAGAAGAAGAAAAAGAAGAAAGTAAAAGAAGAAAGAAGAAGAAGAAGAATGAAGAAGAAGAAGGCTAAGAAGAAAGATGGTGAACTAGAAGGAAGAAAGAAAGACAAGATGACAAAAGAAGAAGAAAGACGACGAAGACAAAAATGAAGAAGACGAAGTAGAAGAAGAAAGAAGAATAAGAAGAAGGAGATGAAGAGGAAAGAAGAAGAAGAAGAAAAAGAAGAAAGAAGAACAAGAAGGAAAAGAAGTAGAATAAGAAAAAAGAAGAAAAAGAAAGAAGAAGAAAGAAGAAGAATGAGAAAGAAGAAGAAAGGAGAAGAAAAAGAAAGAAAAAGAATAATAAGAATAAGAAAGAAGAAGAAGAAGAAGAAGAAAGAACAAGAAGGAAGAAAAAGAAAAAATAAAGAAGAAAAAAAGAAGAAAGCAGAAGAAGAAGAAAGAAGAAGAAGAAGATGAAGAACCAGAAAGAAGAAGAAGAAAAAAAATATAAAAGAAGAAGAAGAAGAAGAAAAAGAACAAGAAGAAGAGGAAGAAGAAAAAGAAGAACAAGAAGAAGGAGATGAAAGATGTAGAAGAAGAAAGATGAAGAAGAAGAAAGAAGAAGAAGAAAGAGGAAGAAGAAAGAAGAAGAAGAAGAAAGAAGAAGGTGAAGAAGTAATAGAAGAGAAGAAGAAGAAATAAGAAGAAGAAGAAGAAGAAGAAGAAGAAGAAAAAGAAGACAAGGAAAAAGAAGTAGAAGAAGAAGAAGAGAAGTAGAACAAGAAGAATGAAGAGAAAGAAGACGAAAGAGAAAGAAGAAGAGAAGAAAGGAGAAGAAGGAAAAAGAAAAACAAGACTAAAGGGGTAGAGGAAGAAACAAGAAGAGAAAGAAAAAAAAGAAAGAAGAAAAAAAAGAAAAAGAAAGACGAAGAACAAGACAAAGATGAAAGAAGAAGAAGTAGAAGAAGAACAAGAAGAAGAACAAGAAGACGAAGAAACAAGAAGAAGAATGAAAGAAGAATACAGAAGAAAAAGAAGAAGAATAAGAAGAAGAAGAAGAAGAAGAAGAAGAAGAAAAAGTAGTAGAAGAAGAAGAAGAGGAAGAAAAAAGAAGAAGAAGAAGAGAGGAAGAAGAACGAAGAAGTAGAAGGAAGAAGAAGGAAAAGAAAGAAGAAAAACAAAGATGAAGAAGAAAAAAGAAGAAGAAGAAAGAAGTTGTGGAAGATAGAAGAAGAAGAAGATGTAGAAGTAGGAGAAAAAAATAAGAAAAAGAAAAAAGTAGAAAGAAGAAGAACAAAAAAGCAAGAAGAAGAGGAAAAAGAAAGAGAGAAGAAGAAC
>JAIUJO010002142.1:130000-140716 GCA_023846275.1 Vanilla planifolia | reverse complement strand
TCTTCTACTTCTTTACCTTCCTTCTTTTTCTTCATCTTCTTCTTCTTCTTCATTTTCTTATTCTTCCTCTTCTTCTTCTTATTTTTCTTCTCCTTGTTCTTTCTCTTCTTCTCCTTCTTCTTCTTCTTCTTCTTCTACTACTTCTTATTCTTCTTATTATTATTCTTCTTCTATTATTTCTTTTGCTTCTACTTCTACTTCTCCTTCTTCTTCATCTCTTTCTTCTCCTTCATCTTCTTCATGTTCTTCTTCATCTTCCTCTCCTTGCTCTTCTTCTTGACCTACTTGTTTGACTTCTTATTATATTCTTCTTCTTCTTCTTCTTTTTTTTCTACTTTTTATTCTTATTACTTTCTTTTTCTTTTTCTTTTTCTTTTTCTTTTTACTCTTCTTCTTCTTCTTCTTCTTTTTCTTCCTCTTCTTGCTCTTCATGTTCCTCTTTTTCATCTTCTTCTTCTTTTTCCTCTTCTTTTTTCTTCTTCTTCTTCTCTTCCTCCTCTTCTTCTTCTTTTTCCTCCTCTTCTTTCTCTTCTTCATCTTCTTCTTCTTCTCTTTCTTCCTCTTCTTTTTCTTCTTCTTTTTCTTCTTCTTCTTCTGTTTCTTCTTCTTATTATTATTATTTTTATTATTTTTCTTCTTCTTCTTCATTCTTCTTCTTCTTCTTCTCCTTATTCTCATTCTTCTTCTTCTTCAACGTTTTTTTCTTGTTCTTCTTCTCCATTTTCTCCTTCTTCTTCTTCTTGTTCTCCTTCTTCTTCTTCTTCTTCTTCTTCTTTTGCTTCCTTTTCTTCTTTAGCTTCTTATTCATGTTCTTCTTCTTCTTCTCCAACTCCTTTTCTTCTTCTTCTTTTTCTTCTTCTTTTACTTCTCCTTATTCTTCTTTTTCTTCTTATTATTGTTATTATTATTATAATAATTATTATTATTTTTCTCCTTCTTCTTCTACTACCACTACCTCTTCTTCTTGTTGTTTGTCTTCATTTTCTTCTTCTTCCTCTACTTCTTCTTCTTCTTCTTCTTCTTCCTCTTCTTCTCTTCTTCTTCTTCTTCTTCTTCTTCATCTTCTTCTTCTTCTACTTCTTCTTCTCGTCTTCCTTTCTCTTGTTCTTGTTCTTCTCCTTTTTCTTCTTCTTCTTTCCCTTCTCCACATTCTTTATTTATTCTTCTTCTTCTTCATCTTCCTCTCCTTGTTCATCTTCTTCTTCTTGTTCTTCTTCTTCTTCTTTTCTTCTTCTTCTTCTTCTTCTTCTTTCTCTTCTATTCTTTTACTTCTTTTTCTTCTTCTTCTTCTCCTTTTTAAACTTCTTCTTCTTCTTCTTATTCTTCTTCTTCTTCTTCATCATCATCTTCTTTCTCCTCTTCTACTGGTACTTCTTTTTCAACTTCTTTTTCTTCTTCTTCTTCATCATCTTCTTCACCTTCTTTATCGTCTTCTTCTTCATCTTCTTCTTCTTCTTCCCCTTCCTCTTCTTTTACTTTTTCTTCTTCTTCCACTTCTTCAACTTCTTCTTCTTCTTCATCATCTTATTCTTTCTCTTCTTCTTTTTACTCTTCTTCTTAATTTTCTTCCTGGCTTCTTGTATTTATAGTGAAAGCAATCATGTTCTTGAACGTAGAATGGATTGTAGTTCTTCTTCTGATTCTTCTTCTTCTTCTTTTCCTTCTTCCTATTGTTCTTCTTCTTCTCTTACTTCTTCTACTTCTTCTTCTTCCTCTTATTCTTGTTTTTGTTCTTCTTCTTGTTCCTCTTTTTCTTCTTTTTCTTTAGCTTCTTCTTCTTCTTCTTCTTCTTCTTCTTCTTCTACTTCAACTTCTGCAACTTTTTCTTCTACTTCTTCCTTTTCTTCATCATCTTCCTCTACTTCTTCCCCTTCTCCTTTCAATTCTTCTTCCACTTCTTGTTCTTCTTCTTTTTCTTCGTCTTCTTCTTCTTCTTCTTCTACTTCTACTCCTCTTTTTTCTTATTCTTCTTCTTCTACAACTTAATGTTATTATTATTTTTACTATTATTATTATTATTATTATTACTATTTCTATTATTTTTATTCTTCTTTTTCTTCCTCCTCTTCTTCTTCTTCTTGTCCTTCAACTTTTTCTTCTCCTTCTTTTCTTCTTCTTTTTCTTCTTCAGCTTCTTCTTCTTCTTCTTCCACTTCTTCTTTTCTACCTTCTTCTTCTTCTTCTTCTTCTACTACTACTACTACTACTACGACTAATACTTCTTCCTCCTCTACTTCTTCCTCTTAATCTTTTTCTTCTTTTACTTTTTCTTCTACTACTCTTTGTTCTTCTTCATCTATTTCTTCTTCTCCTTCTCCTTCTCCTTCTTTTAATTCTTCTTCATCTTCTTCTACTCCTTCTTACTCATCTTTTTCATCTTCATGATCTTCTTCTTCTTTTTTTCCCCCTCCGCCTTCTTCTTCTTCTACTTCTTATTTATCTTCCTCTCCTTCTTTTTCACCTTCTCCTTCTTCTTCTTCTCCTTCTACTACCATTACTACTTCATTTGGTTCTTCTTCTTCTTGATGTTCTTCCTCCTCCTCCTCCTCCTTCACTTCTTCTTCTTCTACTTCTCCCACTTCTTCAACTTCTACTTATTTTTATTCTTCTTATTCTTTTTCTTCTTCTTCTTCTTCTTCCCCTTCTTCTTTTTCTTCTTCTTCTTCTTCTTATTCTATTTCTTCTTCTTCTTCTTCTTCTTCTTCATCATCATCATCTTCCTCTACTTCATCCTCCATTCTTCTTCAACTTCTTTTTTTATCTTTTCTTCTTCTTGTAATTTTTCTTGTTCTGGTTCTTCTTCTTCTTCTTCTTCTTCTTCTTCTTCTTCTGCTTCTTCCCCTTCTTCTCCTTCTTCTTTCTATTCTACTTCTTCTTGTTCTTCTCCTTTTTTTCTTCTTGTTCTTCTTCTTCTTCTTCTTCTTCTATTACTACTTCTTCCTGTTGTTCTTCACCTTTTTCTTCATCTTCTTCTTCTTCTTCTTCTTCTTCTTCTGCTCCTTCTTTTTTACTAATTAATGTTATTATTATTATTATTATTATTTATTATCATTATTATAATTATTATTATTATTATTATTTATTATCATTATTATAATTATTATTATTATTATGAAAAAAAAAATATTATCAT
The DNA here is from genome assembly GCA_023846275.1 of Vanilla planifolia. Taxonomy (NCBI): domain Eukaryota; kingdom Viridiplantae; phylum Streptophyta; class Magnoliopsida; order Asparagales; family Orchidaceae; genus Vanilla; species Vanilla planifolia. The sequence continues at coordinate 137,584 of JAIUJO010002142.1, read as the reverse complement.
TATTTTATATTTTTATTTTTATTCTTCTTCTTCTTTTTCTTTTTCTTCTTCTTCTCTTATTATTATTATTATTACTATTATTATTATTTATTATTATTATTATTATTTTAATTATTATCCTCCTTCTTTTTCTTCATTATGATCTTCATTCTCTTCCTCCCTTTCTTCTTCTCCTTCTTCATCTTCTTCTTCTTCTTTTTCCACTTCTTCTTCTTCTTCTCTTCATCTTCTGCATCTTCTTCTTCTTCTTATCCTTCATCTTCTTCTTCTTTTCCTTCTTTTTCTTCTTCTTCTTCTTCTTATTCTTCTTCTTCTACTCCTCCTCCTCTACCTTTTTCTTCTTCACTTTCATCTTCTTCTACATCTTCTCCTCCTCCTCCTCCTTATTTGTTTTCTTATTCTTGTTCTTCTTCTTCATCTTCCTCTCCTCCTCCTTCTACTTCTTCTCTTTCTTCTCCCTTTTCTTCTTCTTCTTCTTCCCATCTCCTTCTTCTTCTTAATCTCCTTTGTATTCTACTTCTTCTTCTGTTGCTTCTTCTTCTCCTTCTTCTTTTCTTCTTCTTCTCCTACTTCTTCTTGTCCTCCTCCTCCTCCTTCTTCCTTATCTTCCTCTCCTTCCCCTTCTACTTCTCCTACATCTTCTTTATCTTCATCTTCTTCTTCTTCTTCTTCTTCTTCTTCTTCTTCGTCTTCTACTCTACTACTTCTTCTTCATCATCATCATTTTCTTCATCTTCTTGTTGTTCTTCTTCTTTTTCCTCTTCTTCTCCATTTTTCTTCTACTTCTTCTTCCTCTTCTTCTTCTTCATCATCTTCTTCATCTCCTTCTCCTTTTTATTCTGCTTCTCCTCCTCCTCCTCTCCTTCGTCTTCTTCTTCTTCTTTTGTTTATTCTTCATGTTCTTCACCATCCTCTAACCTTCTCCTTCTTCTTCATCTCTTTCTTTTTCTTCATCTACTTCATCATTTTCTTCTTCTTCTAATTGGTCTTCTTCTTCTTCTTCTTAACTATTTTTTTCATTATTATTATTATTATTTTATTATTATAATTATAATTATTATTATCATTATTATTGTTATTATTATTATTATTCCACTACTTTTTCTTCTTCTTCTTGTCGATTTCATCCTATTCGTTACCTTCTTCCTCTTCTTCTTCATCTTCTTCTTTTTCTTCTTCTTCTTCTTCTTCTTCTTCTTCTTCTTATTCTTCTTCTTTTCCTTCTTCTTCTTCTTCTTCTTATTCTTCTTCCTCTTCATCTTCTCTTTCTTCTTTTACTTCTTATTCTTGTTCATCTTGTTCTTCATCTTCTTCTACTTCTTCTTCTTCTTCTTCTTCTTTTCTTCTTCTTCTACTTCTTCTTCTCCTCCTCCTCCTCCACCTCCTCCTTCTTGTTCTTCTTCTTCTATTTCTTCTTCTTCTACTACTCCATCTTCCTATACTTGTTCTTCTTCTTCTTTTTTTTCTTCTTCTTCTTCTCGTCATGCTTTTTCTTGTTCATTTTCTACTTCATCTTATTATTATTATTATTCTCCTTTTTCTTCTTCTTCTTCTTCTTCTTCTTTTCCTCCTCCTCCTCCTCCCTCTTCTTCTTGTATCCTTCTTCTTCATAAACTTCTTCTTCTTCTTCTTCTTCTCCTTCTTTTTGTTTTTCTTCTTCTTCTTCTGTTCCTCCTCCTCCTCCTCCTCTTCCTTCTTCTTCTTATTCGTATCCTTCCTCTTCTTCTTCTTCTTCTTCTTCTTCTTCCTCTTCTTCACCTTCTTCTTCCCCTTCTTCTTCTTCTTTTTCTTCTTCTTTATCTTCTTCTCCTTCTTGTTCCTCTTCTTTTACTTCTTCTTCTAGTTCTTCTTCTTTTTCTTCTTCTTCTTGTTGTTGTCCTTCTTCTTCTTCTTCTTCTTCTTCTTCTTCTACTTGTTATTTTTCTTCTCTTACTTTTTCATCTTCATCTTCTTTTTATTCTTCTTCTTCCACTTCTTCTTCTTATTCATACTCTTATTCTTATTCATATTCTTCTTTTTCTTTTGTTCTTCCTCTTATTTTTCTTCTCCTTCTTTTGCTTCTCTTACTTGTTCTTCTTCTCCATCTTCTTTTTCTAGTTTTGCATCTTCATCATCATCATCATCTTCTTCTTCTTCTTCTTCTTTTCCTTCCCTCTTCTTTTCCTTCATCTTCTTCTTCTTCTTCATTTTCTTCTTATTCCTCTTCTTGTTCTTATTTTTCTTCTCTTTCTTCTTCTTCTTCTTCTTCTTCTTCCCCTCATTCCTCTTCTACTTCTCTTTCTTCTTCTTCTTCTTCTTTACCTTCCTTCTCCTTCTTCTTCTTCTACTTATTATTCTTCTTATTCTTCTTCTTCTTCTTCTATTACTTCTTTTGCTTCTACTTCTCCATCTTCTTCATCGTCATCATCATCATCATCATCATCATCTTCTTCTTCTTCTTCTTCTTCTTCTTCTTCTTCTTCTTCTTCCTCTTCATGTCCTTCTTCATCTTCTTCTTCTTCTTCTTCTTCTTCCACTTCCTTTGTTTCTTATTCTTGTTCTTGTTCTTCTTCTTCTTCTACTTCTACTACTACTTCTTCATTTTCTTTTTCTTTTTCTTCTTCTCCTTTTTCTTCACTTTTTACTTCTTCTTCATCTGCTTTTTCTTATTCTTCTTCTTCTTCTCCTCCTTTTTCCTCAATTCTTCAACTTTTCGTCCTCTTATTTTGTTCTTCTTCTTAATCATCTTTTTTCGATTCTTCTTCTCCTTCTTCTTCTTCTTTTACTTCCTCTTCTTCTTCTTCCTCTTCTTCTTGATCTTCCGCTTCTTCTTCCTCTTTTTCTTCTCCTTATTGTTCATGTTCTTCATCATCTTATTCTTCTATGTCTTCTTCTTTGTCTTCTTCTCCTTCTTCTTCTTCATCTCCATCTTCTTTTCCTTCTTCTTTTTACACTTCTTCCTCCTTTACTTCTTCTACATCTTCTTTTTCTTCTTCTTCCTCTTCTTATTCTTCTTATTGTTCTTATTCTTATTCCTCATCTTTCTCTCCTTCTTTTTCTTCTTCTCCTTCACCATCTTCTTCTTCTTCTTCTTCTTCTTCTTCCACTTCTCTTTCTACTTGTTCTTCTTCTTTTTCTTATTCTTTTACTACATCTTCTTCTTCTTCTTCTTCTCCTTCTTTGCCTTCCTCTTCTTCTTCCACTTTTTCTCCATCCTCTTCTTCTTCTTCTTCTTTTATTACTTTTTTTCTCTTTCTACTTCTTATTCTTCTTCTTCATCTTCATCTTCATCTTCTTATCTTGCTTCTTTGTCCTCGTCTTCTTCCTCCTCTTCTTTGCCATCTTATTCTTCTTCTTCTTCGTCTTCTTCTACTTATTCTTATTCTTCTTCTTCTTCTTTATCTCATTCTCCTTCTTCTTCATCATCTTCATCATCTTCTTCTTCTTTTCTACATTTTCTTCTTCTTCTTATTCCTCTTCTTTTTCTTATTATTATTATTACTATTATTCATCTTCTACTTCTTCTTCTTCTTTGAAGTTCTTTGTGCTTAAGAAAATCCCACAAGAGGGGGGAGGGTGAATTGTGGTAAATAAAATTTTCTTTTGATTTTACTTTTCAATTAAAAATAAATCTTTTAAGCACGAATAAGAAGAAATATAACACAAAAGATTTTTAAGGTGGTTCGACTCAAAATCAAGCCTACATCCACCCCCAATCGGTGTTGGGAAAAAACAACATTAAAAATACCAAATCACAATCGAGGTTTTTCGTACGGTTCACCTCAAATCTACTTGGGATTTTTCCTACGGCTAATCTCGAACCTACTTGAGTTTTTCTGGGCTCAACTCAAACCCCAGGCTTTTGCACAATGTTGAGATGCCCTTACCCCAAAGAAAAGAATACAAAAATTTGCAAAACTTAAAATAACTTTAAGTGAAATAAGAGGCACACACGACGAAACAATTGAGGAATAGAGATTGAGAGATTGTTGAACCAATAACCTCTACTTTTGGAATCCTTCTTGCCACTTTGTCTTTATGAAATTGGAAGCACCGTATTCACTTGATTTTGCTCAAAGTTGTGATATGAAAGCTTTGAGATCTTATCAAATGTAACCTCTAGAAGTTCTTCATTCTTTCCTATTTATAGAGCTTAAATTTGAGCTCTAAAACCACTCCCAATGGCTCTTAAAATCAACTAGCCATTTGGGTAACAGACGGAAAGCAGCTACCATCCGATTCAAGCCCAAACACGGACGACACAGATTGAATCTCGAATTTACTGTTTGAGATTAATCTCGTCCGTTCAATGTGGGTGGGATTGATCTGAGCATTTGGATTGTGTGCATGCTGCCCTGTATGTATTAATATAATGTGTCCAGACTTAATTCAAATTAAAACATTTTACCTCAATGGTTATGTGTCCTAACATATCTCTGCACAGCCTGGGTTCGATTCTCCTGAATTCGCCGTTCTGTTGAGCGTCGCCTGCGGCCTGAATTTGCCGTGCTCTGTTTAGCGTTGCCTGCAGCCTGAATTCCTTTGGACAATGGGCGCCCCTATCGGGTCAGTCCACCAATTTTTTATATTATTTTTTTTTAATTTCTAAAAGCCAGGAAGAGCCAATGGTCAGGTTGGGTCGACCCGCCCAATGCTACAGTGAAAATTCCCGATAGTAACGTTCTTTTAGGGTGTTTTGTGAGAATTTTTGTACAAAAATTTTAAATATAAGTATACCAAAATAATTTTATATTATCATAGTATTATAAGTTTTCTAAATGACTATCAAAAGAATTTCATGAAAAATAATTCTTAAATAATTTTAAAAAATTCAAATACCAATGTCTACATTTTTCGTCAATAATGCTTGGCCCAAAAATTAAAATTAAATAAGTATTAATTTTATAACATTTTTAACTATTAATACTACTAGTGTGCCACATCATCTCAAAATTTGGACATATCAAATTTAAAAAAAATAAAAAGAAAATCAAGTATGAAAGCATTAGTACATGTCTTCAATTTCCTTGAGGCTTGTCATGACTTCAAGAGCCTTGAAGACAACTATTTTAGGCATTTAAAGTTCATGGCTAGTCTTAATTGAATATTAATAATTTGGTTTAGAACAAGCCCATATGAAATATAAATATTTATGCTTGATTCATAAGACACAAGGGTGTAACATTCTTCTACTTCTTTTTCTACTTCTTCTTCTTCTTCTTTCACTTCTTCTTTTTCTTCTTCTTCCTCTTCTTCTTCTTCCCCTTCTTCTTCTTGTTTTTCATCCTCTTCTTCTTCTTCTTCACCTTCTTCTTTTTCATAATCTTCTTCCTCTTCTTTGTCTTCTTATTCCTCTTCTACTTCTTCCTCCACTTCTTTTTCTTCTTCTTCTTCTTCTTCTTCTTCTTCCTCACTTCTTCTTCCTCTTCTTCTTCTTAATCTTTTTCCTCTTCTTCTTCATCATCTCTCCCTTCTTCTTCTTCTTCTTCTCCTTCTCCTTCTTCTTCTTCTACTTCTGCTTGTTCTTCATCTTCCTCTCCTTCTTCTACTTCTCCATCTTCTCCTTCTTCTTCTTCTTCAACTTCTTTTTAATCCTTGTCTCCTCCTTCTTCTTCTTCCTCTCCTTCTTCTTCTTTTGCTTCTTCTTCATCTTCTTCTTCTACTCCTTCTTGTTCACCTTTTCTTCTTCTTCTTCTTCTTCTTCTTCTACTACTACTACTACTACTACTACTTCTTCTTCTTCTTCTTCTTTTGGTTCTTCTTTTTCTTGTTCTTCTTCTTCTTCTTCTACTTCTTCTCTTCTTTTTCTTTTTCTTCTTCTTCCTCTTCTTTTTTCTTCTTCTCCTTCTCCTTCTTTTTCTTATTCTTTCACTTCTTCTCTTCTTTTCCTTTTTCTTCTTCTTCCTCTTCTTCTTCTTCTTCTTCTTCTTCTCCTTCTTCTTCCTCTTCTCCTCTGCCTCCTTCTTTTTCTTCTTCTTTTTATTCTTCTTCTACTTTTTTTTGTTCTTCTCTTTCTTCTTCTTCTTCTTCTTCTTCTTCTTCTACTCCTTCTTCTCCTCTGCCTCCTTCTTCTTCTACTTTTTTTTTATTCTTCTATTTCTTCTTCTTCTTCTTCTTCTTCTTTTTCTTCTTCTTCTGCTTCTTCTTCTTCTTCTTCTCCTTCTTCTTCTTCTCCTTCTTCTACTTCTTTCTTTTTTTCTTCTTCATCTTCTTCTTTTTCTTTTACTCCTCCTTTTTTTCATCATCTTCTTAATTTTCCTCTCCTTATTCTTCTCCTTCTTCTTATCTTCATCTTATTCTTCTTCTTATTCATGTTCTCCTTCTTCTCCCTTCTTCTTGTTCTTCTCTTTCTTGTTGTTATTCTTCTTCTACTTCTCTTTCTTGTTGTTGTTCTTCTCCTTTTTCTTCTTCTTCGTCTTCTACTTCTACTTCTTCTACTACTACTACTTCCTCTTCTTCTTCATCTTCTTATTCTTCTACTTCTTTTTCTTCTTATTTTTATTCTTCTTATTCTTCTTCTTTGTCATCTTCTTCTTCTTCTTCTTCTTCTTTTAATTCTTCTTCTTCTTCTTCATCTTATTCTTATCCTTCTCCTCCTCCTCCTCCTTTATGTTCTTCTTCTTCTTTTCCTCTGTCTTATACTTCATCGTCTTCTCCTTCATATTTTTTTCTTATTGTTCTTCTTCTTCTTCTTTGTCCTCTCCTCCTGCTTCTTCTTCTTCCTCTTGTTCAACGTCTTCTATTTCTTCTTCTACCTCTTCTTAGTCTTTTACTTCTTATTTTTCTTCTTCTTCTTCTCCTCCTTCTTCATCTTCTTCTTCTTCTTCTTTTATTATTATCATTGTTAATATAAATTTTTCTTATTATTAGTATTATTCTTTTTTAATTATTATTATCATTATTATTATTATTATTATTATTCCTTCTTTTTCCTCTTCTTCTTCTTTTCCTTTTTCTTCTTCTTCCTCTTCTTATTCTTCTTCTTCTCCTTCTTCTTTTTCTTCTTCTTCTTCTTCTTCTTCTCCTCCTCCTTCTTATTCCTCTTTTTCTTCTCCCTCTTCTTCAACTTTTTCTTCTACTCAATCTTCTTCTTCTTCTTCTTCACCTTCTTCATAATCATCATCATTTGCTTCTTCATCATCATCATCTCCTTCTTCTTCTTCTTCTTCCTCCTCCTCTTCTTCTTTATTTTCTCCTGCTTCCACTTTTTCTTCATGTTCTTCTTCTTCTTCTTCTTCTTCTTCTTCTTCTACTACTACTACTATTACTTCTTCATCTTCTTCTAATTCTTCTTCTTCTTCTTCGTCTTCTTCTTCTCATCCACCTCCTTGTTTTTCTTTTTCTTTTCCTTCTTCTTCTTCTCCTTCTTCTTATTCTTCTTCTTCTACTTCACCTTCTTCTCCTTCTTCTTCTCTTTCTCCTTCTCCCTCTTCTTCTCCTCCTTTTTCTTCTTCTTCTACTACTACTACTACTACTTTTTCTTCTTCTTGATCTTCTTGTTCTAGTTCTTCTTCTTCTTCTTCTTCTTCTTCTTCCTCTTCTTCTTCTTCTTCTTCTTCTTCTTCTTCTTCTACCTCATCATCATCATCATCATCATCATCATCT
>JAIUJO010002142.1:125000-127500 GCA_023846275.1 Vanilla planifolia | reverse complement strand
ACATATTATTATTACTATTATTATTATTATTTTTATTATTATTACTATTATTATCATCACTATTTTTTTTGCCTTCTATTTCTTCTTTTTCTTCTTCTTCTTCTCCTTCTACTTCTTCTTCTTCTTCTACTACTTCTTTTTTTACTTCTTTTCTTCCACTTCTTCTTTTTCGTTTCTTATTATTATTAAATTTATTATTATTACTGTTCTTCTTCTCCTTTTTCTTCTTCTTCTTCTTCTCCTTGTCCTTTTTTTTCTTCATCTTCTTTTTCTTATTATTATTCTTCTTCTCCTCCTCCTTCTTCTTCCACTTCTTCTTATTTTCCAACTTCTTCTTCAGCCTCTTCTTCATCTTCTTCCTTATCTTCTTCTTCCTCCTCTTCTTCTTCTCCATCTTCTTCATCATCATCATCTTCTTCTTCTTCTTCTTCTTCTTATTTATCATCATCTTCTTCTTCTTCTTCTTCATATTCTTCTACATCTTCTTCTGTTCTTCTTTCTCTTCATCTTTTACTTCTTCTTCTTTGTTTTCTTCTTCATCATCTTTTCCTTTTTCTTCTTCTTATTCTTCTTTTTCATCTTCTTCCTCTTCTTCTTCTTTTTCTTCTTCAACTACTTATTCTTCTTCTTCTTCATCTTCCATTTCTTCCTCTTTTTCTTCTTTGCCATCATCATCATGCTCTTCTTCCTCTTCTTCTTCTTCTTCATCATCTTCTTGTACTTCTTCCTTCTATTCTTCTTCCTCTTCAACTTTTACTTCTTCTTCTTCTTCTTGTTTTTCTTCTTCGTCATGTTTTTCTTCTTCTTCTTCTTCTACTACTACTACTACTTCTTCTTCTTCTTTTTTGCCTTCTTCTACTCATTCTTCTTTTTCTTCATCTTCCTCTCCTTCTTCTTCTCTTCCTTCTTCTTCTACTTCTTATTGTTGTTCTTCTCCTTTTTCTTCCTTCTCCTCCTTCTGTTCTTCTTCTTCCTCCTCTTCTTCTTCTTTTTCTTGTTCTTCTTTTCCTTCTTCTTCTTCTTTTTCTTCATTTTCTTCTTCTTCTTCTTGTTCTTCTAGTTCTTTTATTTCTTCTTCTTCTTCTCTTACATATTATTTTTTTAATTATTATTGTTATTGTTGTTGTTATTACTATCATTATTATTACTATTCATCTTCTTCTTCTTCTTCTCTTCACCTTCTCCTTCTTCTTCCTTTTCTTCTTCTCCTTCTTCTCCTTCTTCTCCTTCTCCTTCTTCTTCTTCTTCTTCATCTCCTTTTTTTTCTTCTTCTTCCTTCTCTTCTTCTTCATCTTCTCCTTCTTCTGTTTGTTTTCTTCTTCTTCTTCTTCTCTTTCTTATTATTATTATTGTTATTCTTCTTCTTCTTCTTCGTCTTTTCTTTTACTACTTTTGTTGTTGTTCTTCTTCTGCTACTTTGTCTTCTTCATCTTCCATAACTTCTTCTCCTTCTCCTTCTTCTTAATAATCTTTTTTCTCCTTCTTTTTCTTCTTCTTCTCCTTAATCTTCTTCTTAATGCTTTTCTTCATCTTCTTCTTCTTTTCTTCTCCTCCTCCTCCTTCTCCAGCTTTTTCTTCTTCTTCTTCTTGTTCATCTTCCTCTCCTTCTCCTCCTTCTTCTTCTTCCTCCTTTTCTTCTGTTTCTTCTTCTTCTTCTTCTTTCTCCACCTCCACTTCCTCTTCTTCTTCATCTTCTTCTTCCCCCTGTTCAACTTCTTCTTCTTCCTCGTCCACTTCTTCTTCTTTTTCTTCTTCTTCTTTTTCTTCTTCTCCCTTTTCTTCTTTTCCCTTTTCTTCTTCTTCATATCCTTCTTCTACTTCTCCTTCTTCTTCTTGTTCTTCTTCTTCTACTACTACTACAACTTCCACTCTTTCTTCTTCGTGTTCTTCTTTTTCTTCTCCATTTTCATATACATTTTCTCCTTCTTCACCTTTTAGTTCTTCTTCTTCTTCTTCTTCTTCTTCTTCTTCTTCTCCCTCTTCTTCTTGTACTTCTTTTTTTTCTTCTTCTTCCTCTTCTTCTTCTTCTCCTTCTCCTTCTTCTTAATCTTCTCCTTCTCCTTCGTCTTCTTCTTCTTCTCCTTCTCCTTCTACTTCTTCTACTTCTTCTTTTTCTTGTTCTTCTCCTTTCTTCCTACTCATTCTCCTCCTCCTCCTCTTCTTCTTTGTTTTCTTCTTCCTCTTATTATTATTATTATTATTGTTGTTGTTAATATTTTTCTTCTTCTTCTTCTTCATCTTCTTCTTCAACTACTCCATCTTCTTTTTCTTCTCCTTCTCCAACATCTTCTTCTTCTACTTCATGGGCCTCTTCTACTTATTCTTCTTCTTCTCCTTCTTCTTCATTTGTTCTTATTTTTATTCTTCTTCTTGTTCTTCTTCTTTTACTTCTTCTTCTGTTTGTTGTCTTTCTATTTTTTCTTCTTCTACTTCTTCTTCCTCTTCTTCGTAATATTTTTACTATTATTATTATTATTATTGTTTGTCTTCCTCTTCTTCT
>JAIUJO010002142.1:112500-115000 GCA_023846275.1 Vanilla planifolia | reverse complement strand
CTTCTTCTTCTTCTTTTTCTTCTTCCTCTTCTTCTTCTTATTGTTCTTCCTCATCCTCTTCTTTTTCTTATTCCTCTTCTTCTTCCCTTCTTCATCTTCTTTTCTTCTCTTTCTCCTTCTTCAACTTTTTCTTCCCTTCTTCTTCTTCCTCTTCTTCTTGTTGTTGTTGTTCTTCTCCTTCTTCTACTCCTTCTTCTCCTTCTCCTTCTTCTTCTTCTTCTTCTTCTCCTTCTCCTTCTCCTTCTTCTCACCCTCCTTCTTCTTCTCCTTCTTCTCCTTCTTCTTCTTTCCCTTCTTCTTCTTCTTCTCCTTCTTCTCCTTCTTCTTCTCCTTCTTTTGCTTCTTCTTCTCTTCTTCATCTTCTTATTCTCCTCCTTCTATTTCTTCTCTTCTTCTTCTTCTTATTCTTATCCTTCTTTCTTCTCCTTCTTGTACTTCTTCTTCATTTTTTATTTCTTCTTCTTCGACTTCTTCCTCCTTCACTTCTTCCTCTTCTTCTTCTTCTTCTTCTCCTTTTGCTTCTTCTTCATCTTCAACTTCTTCTTCTTCTTCTTCTTCTTCTTCTTCTTTTTCTTCTTCTTCTTCTACTTGTTTTTCTTCTTGGTGTTCTACTCCTTTTTCTTCCTCCTTATCTTCTTCTTCTTCTTCTTCTTCTTTTGCTTCTTTTTTCCCTCTTTATCTTCTTCTCTTTCTTTTTCTTCTTCTTCGTCTTCTTTTTCTTCTTTTTTTTATTCTTTTTCTTATTCTTTTTCTACTTTTTCTTCCTCTTCTTCGTCTTGTTCTTCACCTTCTTCTTCTTCTTCTTCTTCTTGTTCTTCTCTTCTACTTCTTCTTCTTCTTCTAATTCTTCTTCTTCTTGTTCCTCTATTTTTTTCTCTTCTACTTCTTTTTCTTGTTCTTCTCTTTTCTCTTCTTCTTCTTCTTCTTCTTCTTCTTTTTTCTTCAATTTCTTCTCCTTCTTCTTCATTTTCTTCTGTCACTTCTTCTTCTTCTTATTCTTCTTCTTCATCTTCTTCTTCTTCTGCTACGTCATCTTCTTCTTCTTCTTCCTGCCCTTCTTCATTTTCCTCTTCCTCTTTTACTTCTTCTTCTTCTTCTTTTTCTTTTTCTTCTTCATCATCTTCTTCATGTTCTTCTTCTTCTTCTTCATCTTCCTCTACTCCTCCTCCTTTTTCTTCTTATTTTTCTCCTTTTACTTCTTCCCCATTTTCTTCTTCATTTTCATCTACTTCCTCTTCTTATTCTTGTGCTTCTCCTTTTTGTTGTTGTTGTTGTTGTTCTTCTTCTTCTTCTCGTCCTTCTACTTAGTCTTCTTCTTTTCCATCTTCTTCTTCTGCTTCTTATTCTTATACCTCTTCTTCCACAGCTTCTTCTCCTTCTTCTTAATCTTCCTTCCCTTCTTCTTCTTCATCTCCTTCTTCTTCTTCTTCTACTACTACTTGTTCTTCTTCTTATTGTTGTTCTCCTTTTTCTTTTTCCTGTTCTTCTTATTCTTATTCTTCTTATTCTTATTCTTCTTCTTCCTCCTCTCATTCTTATTCTACTTTTTCTTCTTCTTCTTTTTCTTCTTCTGCTTCTTTTTTCTCTTATTCTTCTTCATCTTCTCCTTCTTTTTCTTCCTCTACTTCTTTTTCTTATTCCTTTTCTTTTTTCACTTCTTCTTCATCATCATCTTCTTCTACTTCTTTTTCTTGTTCTTCTCCTTTTTCTTCTTTTTCTTCTTCTTCTTCTTCTTCTGCTTCTGTTACTTCTTCTTTTTCTTTTTCTTCTTCTTGTTCCTCTTCTTCTTCTTCTTCTACATCTTCTTCATTTTCTTTTTCTTTTTCTTCTTCTAATTCTTCTTCTTCAACTTCTTAACCTTCTTTTTCATTTTCTTCTTCTTTCTTTTCTTCTTCTTCTTCTTCTTCCTCTTCTTCTTCCTCTTCTTCTACGTCTTCTTCTTCTTCTTCTTCTTCTTTGTCTTCTTCTTCTTCTTGTTCTTCCTCCACTTTTTCTTCTTTGTCTTCTTCTTCTTCTTCTTCTTCTTCTTCTTTTCCTTCTCCTTCTTCTTCTACTTCTCCATCTTTGCTTCCTTCTTCTTCTCCTCCTTCCCACCATCTTCTTCTTCTTCTTCTTTTGCTTTTCTTCTTCTTCCCCTTCTCCTTTTACTTCTTATCCTCCACCTTCTTCTTCCTCTCCTTCTTCTTTTTCTTATTCTTCTTCTTATTCTTCCTCTTCTTCCTGTTCTTCTTCTTCTTCATCTTCGTACTCTTCCTCTCCTTCTTCTTCTTCTTTTAAACTTGTTCTTCTTCTTCTTCTTTGCTTACTTCTTCTTTTTCTTGTTCCTCTTCTTTTTGCTCTTCTTCTTCATCATCATCTTCTTATTTTTCTTTATCTTTTTCTACTTCTTCTTTTTCTTGTTCTTCACCTTTTTCTTCTTTTTCTTCTTCTTCTTCTTCTTCTTCTTCTTTATTTTCTTCTTCTACTTCTTATTCTTCTTCTTCTTCTTCACCTTCTTCTT
>JAIUJO010002142.1:102500-110000 GCA_023846275.1 Vanilla planifolia | reverse complement strand
TATTTTTTTCATTGTTGTAAAGTATTTTTTCTTCTTCTCCACCTTCTGCTTCTTCCTCTTCTTCTTCTTCACTTTTTTTCTTCTTTCTTCTTTCTTTTTGCTTCTCCTTCTTGTTGTTTCTTCTTCTTCTTATTCCTATGCTTCTTCTTCTTCATCTTCAACTTTCTGTCTTTCTTCTTCTTTCTCCTTCTTCTTTCTCTCTTCTTTCTCTACATCTTCTTCTTCTTCTTGTTCTTCTCCATTTCCTTCTTCTTCTTTCTCCATCTCCTTTTCTTCTTCTTTCTTCTTCCTCTTCTTCTTCTTCTTTTTTCTTCTTCTTCTTCTTCTTTTTTCTTGGTCTTCTTCTTGTTCTTTTTCTTTCATCTTTTTTCTTCTTCTTCTTCTACTACTTAATATTCTTCTTCTTCCTTCTTCTTCTTCTTCTCTTCTTCTTCTCTTCTTCTTCTTCTGCTTCTTCTTCTTCTTCTTCTTCTTCTTCTTCTTCTTGTTTCTTATTCATTTTTTCTTCTTCTTCTTGTTCTTTGTTCTTCATCTCCTTCTTCTTCTTCTTCTTCTTCTTCTCCTTCTTTAGCTTCCTCTACTTCTTCTTACACTTCTTTTTCTCCCTCTTCTTATCCTCCTTATTCTTCTTCTTCTTCTTCAACTTCTTCTATTACTTCTTTTTCTTTTTCTTCTTATTATTATTGTTATTATTATTTTTATTATTATAATTAATATTATTATTATTATAGTTACTGATATTATTATTAATATTATTATATTTCTCTTCTTCTTCTTCTTTCTTTAGTTCTTCTACATTATCATTTTCTTCCTCTTCTTTTCCTTTTCTTCTTCTTCTTCTACTCCTTTTCTTCTTCTTCTTCTTTTGCTTATTCATCTTCATTATCATCTTCTTTTTCTTCTTCCTCTTCTTTATAATCTTCTTCATCGTCTTCTTCTTTTTCTTCTTCTTCTTCTTCATCTTCTTCCACTTCTTCTTCTTCTAATTTTTCTTCTTCTTTTTCTTCTACTTTCGTTTTCTATTTCTTGTTCTAGTTTCTCTCCTTCTTTTTCTTCTACTTTTTCTTCTTATTCTTATTCTTCATATGGTCCTTCTACTTCCTCCTTCTTCTTCTTCTTCTACTTCGTCTTCTTGTTCTTCTTCTTCTTATTCTTCTCCCTTCTTTTTCTTCTTCACCTTCTTCTTCTTCTTCCCCTTCTTCTTCTTTGCCTTCTTCTTCTTCTTCTTCCCCTTCTTCTTCGCCTTTTCTTCTTCGTCTTCTTCTTTTTCTTCTTTTTCATCTTTTTCTTCTTCTTTCCTACTTTTATTTGTCTTCTTGTTCTACTTTTTCTTTTATCTCTCTTCTTCTTCTTCTCCTTATTCATCATCTTCTTTTTCTCCTTCTCCTTCTTCTTCTTCTTTTTTTCTACTATTTCTTCTTTTTCATCTCTTCTCCTCTTCTTCTTCTTCTTCATTTTTTTTCTTCTTCTTCTTCATTTTCATCTTCTTTTTCTTCTTTCTCTTATTCTTATTCTTCTTCTTCTTCGTCTTCTTCTTCTTCTTCTTCTACTTCTTTCTTCTACTTCTTCTTCTTCTTCCTCTTCTTTCTTCTGCTTCTTCTTCTTCTTCTTTCTCTTCTTCTTCTGTTTCTCTTTCTTCTTCTTCTTCCTCTTCTTCTTCTTCATCTACATCTACTTTTTTCAACTTCTTCTTCTTCTTTTTCTATTACTACCATCTTCTTTCTTCTTCTTCTCTTTCTTCATCTTCTTCTTCAACTTCTTCCTCCTCTTCAGCTTCTTCAATATCTTCTTGTTCTTCTTTTTCTTTTCTTCTTGTTCTTCATCCCCTTTTTCCTCCTCTCTTCTTCTCCACTTCTTTTTTTTCTGTATCTTTTTCTTCTATTTTTCATCTTCATCAATTTTTTTTCTTCTTCTTCTTCTCCTTCTTCCTTTTCATCTCTTTCTTCTTCTTCTCCTACTTCTTATTCTTCCTCTTTTTCTTTTTCAACTTCCTCTCCTTCATTTTCTTCTGCTCCTCCTTCTCCTCCATCATCATCTTCTTTTTCTTCTTCCTCCTCTTCTACTTCTTTTTCTTCTTCTTCTTCTTCTCATACTTCTTCCTCCTCTTCTTATTCCTCTTCTTCTTTTTCTTCATCTTCTTCTTCTTCTTTTTCTTCTTTTGTCTTTTCTTCTTCTACTTCATCTTCTCCTTCTTCTACTTCTGCCTTCTCTTCTTCTACTGCCTCCTTTCTTCTTCTTCTTCTTTCCTTCTCCTTCTTCTATCTTCTTCTTCTTCTTGTTTCTCCTTCTTCTTCATCTTCTTCTTCCTCTTCTTCTATTTCCACTTTGTCTTACTCTCTTTCTTCTTCTTCATCTCCTTCTTCTTCCTCGTCTCTGCCTCTTCTTCTTCTACTTATTCAAGTTCTTCTTCTTCTTCTTCTTCTTCTTCTTCTTCTTCTTCTTCTTTTCCTTCTTCTTCTTCTTTATTCCATCTTCTTCTTCTTCTACTCTTCTTCTTCTTCTTGAACTTCTTCCTCTTCTTCTTCTTCTTCTTCTTCTTCTTCTTCTTCTTCTTTCTCTTCCTCTTCCTTTTCTTCCTTTTCTTTTGTCATCATCATCATCATCATCATCTTCTTCTTCTCTCCTTTATCTTCTTGTTCTTCTTCTTCTTCTTCTTCTTCTTCTTTTGTCTTCTACTTCTTCTCCTTCTTCTTCCTCTTCTTCTTCTTCTTCTTCTTCTTCCCCTTCTTCTTCTTCTTCTTCTTCTTCTTCTCTCCTCCTCCTCCTCCTCCTCCTCCTCCTTCTTCTTGTTCTTCTTCTCCTTCTCCTTTTTCATCATCGTCTTCTTCTTCTCTTTTTTTCCACTTCAACTTCCTCTCTTCTTCTTCTTCATCTCCTTGTTCTTCTTCCTCTTCTTCTACCTCTTCTTCTTCTTCTTCTTCTTCCTCTTTTTCTTCTTCTACTTCTTTTCTTCTTCTTCTTCTCCTTCTTCTTCTTCTTCTTCTTCTTCTTCCTCTTCTTTCTTTCTTTCTTCATCATCATCATCATTATCATTAGCTTCTTCTTCTTCTTCTTCTTCTTCTTTTTCTACTTCTACTTCTTCTCCTTCTACTTCTTCTTTTTCTTCTTCTCCTTCTACTTCTTCTTTTTCTTCTTCTTATTCTTTCTCTTCCTCTTCTTCTTCTTCTTCTTCTTTTTCCACTTCTTCATCTTTTTCTTCTTCTAGTGCTTCTTTTACCTCAACTTTTTTTTCCTCTTCTCCTTCTTCTTCTTCTACCTCTTCTTCTTCTTTTTCTACTTCTTCTTCTTGTTCATCATCTTTTCTTCTTCTTCTTCTTCTTCTTCTTCTTCTTTTCCTTTATCTTCTATATCTTCTTCTAGTTCTACTTCCTCTTATTCTTCTTATTCTTCTTCTTCGTCTACTACTACTTCTTCGTGTTTTTCCTCTTTGTCTTCTTCTTCATCTTCTTCTTCTCTTTTCATCTTCATCATCATCATCATCTTCTTCTTCTTCTACTTCTACTTTCTTCCTACTCTTTTTCCTCTTCTTTTTCTTCATCTTCTTGTTCTACTTTTTCTTCTTCAACTTTTTCTCCATCTTGTTCTCCTTCTTTTTCTTGTCCTTATTATTATTCTTTTTCATCTTCTTCTTCTTCCCCTTCTTCTTCTTCTTCTTATTGTTCTTGCTCTTCTTCTTCTTCTTCTCTTCTTTTTTCTTTTCTTCTTCTTCTTCTCCTCCTTCTTCTTCTTCTTATTCATGTGCTTCTTTTTTTTCCACTTCTTTTTCTTCTTTCTTATCTTTTCATTTATATTACTAATATTCTTCTTCTTCCCTTTCTTTTTCATCTTATATTTTCTTCTTCTTCTTCTTTCTATTATTATTATTATTGTTTTTGTTGTTATTTTTTATTATTATTATTATTATTCTCCTTCTTCTTATTATTCTAGTTTTTTCTTCTTCTTCTTCTTCTTTTGTTTATCTCCTTCTTCTTCTTCATTTTCTTCTTCATCTTCTTCATGTCCCTTCATCTTCTTCTTCTTCAAGTTATGCTTCTTCTTCTCCTCCTTCTTCCCCTTCTTCTTCTCCTTCTTCTTCTTCTTCTTGTTCTTCTTCTCCATCTTCTTCTTCTCCTTCTTCTTTTCCTTCTTCTTCTTCTCCTTCTTCTTCTTCTTCTTCTTCTACTTCTTCTTCTTCTTCTACTACTTATTCTTCTTCTTCATGTTCTCTATATTCCTTTTATTTTTCTTCTTCTAGTTGCTTTTTTTCCTTCTACTTCTTTTTTATTATTATTTTTTTTACGTCTTCTTCCTCTTTTTCTCTTCTTCTTCCCTTTTTTCTTCTTCTTCCCCTTCTTCCTCCTCGCCTTCTTCTTCTTCCTCTTCTTCATGCTCTTCTTTTTCTTCTTCTTCTTCTTCTTCTTCTTCTTCTTCTCCTTCATCTTCTTCTACTTCTTCTTCTCCATCTTCTTCATCTTCCACTTCTTCTTCTTCTTCTACTTCTTCCTCTTTTTGTACGTCTTCTTCTTCTTCTTCACCTATTTCTTCTTCTTCATCTTCTTCATCTCCTTCTTCTCCCTCTTCACCTTCTTCTTCTTCTAATACTCCTATTTTCTTCTTTCATCTTCTTCTTCTTCTTCTTCTTCTCCTTCTCCTTCTCGTTTTTTCCTCTTCTTCTTCTTCTTCTTCTTCTTCTTCTCTTTCTTCATCTCCTACTCATTCTTCTTTTTCTTCTCGTACACCTCCTTCGACTTCTTGTTATTCTCCTTTTTCTTCTTCTTGTACTTCTTCCTCATCTTCTGTTTCTTCTACTTCTTCTTCTACTTCTTCTTCTTCTTCTTCTTCAACATCTCCTTCTCCATCTTTTTCTTCTTCTTCTTCTTCTTCTTCTTTTCTTGGTTCTTCATCTTCTTCTTCCTCTTCGTTTTTCTCTTCATCATCCTCTCCTTCTTTTTTTTCATCTTCTGCTTCTTCTACTTCTCCTATTTCTTCTTCTTCGTCTTCTCCTATTTCTTCTTCCTCTTCTTCTTCTTCTTGTTCCTCATCTTTTTCTTCTTCTTCTTTTCCTTCTTCTTCTTCTACTTCTTCTTATTATTTCTTCTTCTTCTCCTTCTTCTTCCTCTTCTTCTTCTTCTTCTTCTTCTTTCTTTTTCTTCCAATTCCCACTTATTTTTTCTTCTTCTTCTTTTCTTCTTCTTTTTTCTTCCTCTTCTTCTTCTTATTCTTCTACTACTACTGCTACATCTTCCTCTTCTTGTTTTTTTACTTCTTCTTTCTTCGTCTTTCTCCTTTTCTTCTTTTTCTTATTCTTCTTCATCTTCTCCTTCTTCATTTTCCTTTTTTTTGTCTTCTTCTTCTTCATCTATTTCTTGTTTTTCTTCATATTCTTCTTCTTCTTCTTCTTCTTCTTCATCTTCTTCTTCTTCGTCTTCCTCTTCTTATTCTTCTCGTTCTTCTTCTTCTTCTACTTCTTCCTCTTCCTCTTCTTCTTCCTCCTCTTCTTCTTCTTATACTTCTTCTTCTTCTTCTTCTTCTGCTTCTATTTCTTCCTCCTTTTCTTCTACCTCTTCTAATTTTTCTTCATCTCCTCTTCTTCTTCTTCTTCTTCTCCACCTTCTTCTTCATCTTCCTTTTTCTTCTTTTTCTTCTTCTTTTTCTTCTTCTCCTTCTTTCACCTCTTCTTCTTTCTCTTCTTCTTTTTATTTTTCATCCTCTACTATTTTTCCTTCTTCTTCTCCTTTTTCTTCTTCTCCTTCTTCTATTTCTTCTTTTTCTTTTTCTTCTTCTGCTTCTTCTTCTTGTACATCTTCTTCTTCTTCTTCTTTTCCATCTTCTTCTTCCTCTCCTTCTTCTTCTTCTACTACTTTCTTTTTTTTCTTCATCTTCTTCTTCTTTTTCTTCTTCTTCTTCTTCTCCTTCCCCTTCTTCTTTTCCTTCTTCTACAACTTTTTCTTCTTCTTCTTCTTCTTCTTCTTCTTCTTCATCATTATCATCTTCTTCTTCTTCTCTACTTCTACTTCTTTTTCTTCTTCTTCTTTCTCTTCTTCTTCTTCTCTTATTCTTCTACTTATTCTTTTTCCTCATCTTCCTTTTGATCTACTTCTTCTTCTTCTTCTTATTCTTCTTCTATTACTACTTCTTGTTCTTCTTCTACTTCTTCTTTGTCTTCTTTTTCTTTTTCTTCTTCTTCTTCTTCTTCTTCTTCTTCTTCATCTTCTTCTTCTTCTTCTTCTTCTTCTATTTCTCGTCTTCTTATTCTACTTCTTTTTCGTCTTCTCCTTCCTCTGCTTTTTCATCTTCATCTACCACTTCTTCTCCTTTTCTTTTCTTTTCTTCTTCTTCTTCTTGTTCCTCTTCTCCCAATTCTTCTTCTTTCTTCTTCTTCTACTCCATCTTGTTCACCTTCTTCTTCTTCTTCTTCTTCTTCTTCTTCATCTTCTTCTTCTTCCTTTATTTCATCTTCTTCCCCTTCTTCCTCCACATCTTCTTCTTCTTTTTCTTCTTCTTTTCCTTCTTCTTTTTCTTGATCTTCTTCTTCTTTTACTTCTTCCTCCTCTTCTTCTACCTCTTCTTCTTTTCTTTGTGTTCTTCTTCTACATTTTCCTCTTCTTCAACTCTTTCTTCTTCTTCTTCTCCATCTTCATCATCTTGTTCTTCTTCTCCTTCTTCTTCTTCTTTTTCTTATTCTTCTTCTTATTCTTATTCTCCTTCCTCTTCTTCTACATCTTCTTCTTTTCTCTCTTCCTCTTCGTATTCTTCTTCTTCTTCTTCTTCTTGTACTACTATGTTTTCTTCTTAACTTATTTATAATTCTTCTTCTCTTCTTTGTTTTCTTGTTCTTTTTCTTCTTGTTCTTCTCTTTGTTCTCCTTCTTCTTCTTCTTCTTCATCTTCATTCTTGTCCTTCATCTCCTACTCATTCTTCTATTTCTTCTTATACTCCTTTTTGTTCTCCTTTTTCTTCTTGTTCTTCTTCTTCCTTTTCTTATTATTCTTTTAATTCTCCTTCTTTTTCTTCTTCTTCTTCTTCTTCTTCAATTTTTCATCCTCTGCTTCTCCCTTTTCTTCTTTTGCTTCTTCTTCATCTACTCTATCTACTTTTTATTGTTCTTTTACTTCTTATTCCTCTTCATCATCATCATCTTCTTCTTCTTCTCTTTCTTCTTCATCATCTTCTTCTTCTTCTTTTTCCTCTTCATTTTCCTTCCAGCATCTTCATCTCGTTCTTCTTCTTCTTCTTCTTCTTCTTCTTCAACTTCTTCATTTTCTTCTTCTTCTTCTTCTTCTTCTTCTTCTTCTTCTTCTTCTCTTATTTGTTCTTCTTTTCCTTTTCTTCATCTTTTTCTTCTTCTTCTCCTTCTCCTTCTTCTTTTACTTCTTCTTCTTCTTCTTCTTCCATTTCTTCTTATTTTTCTTCGTCTTCTTCTTCTTCTTCTTCTCCTTCTTCTTCTTCTTCTTCTTCTTCTTCTTCTTCTCCTTCTCCTTCTTCTTCTTTATCTTCATTTTCTACTTTTTGCTTCTTCTT
>JAIUJO010002142.1:87500-95000 GCA_023846275.1 Vanilla planifolia | reverse complement strand
TCTTCTACTTCTTGATATTCTTTTTCTTCTAAATCTTTCTCTCCTTCTTCTCCTCCTCCTCCTCCTTCATCTTCTACCTCTTCTTCATAATCATCATCAACATCATCATCCTCTTCTTCTTCTTCTTCTTCTTCTTCTTCTTCTTCTCTTCTTCTTCTTCTTCTTGTTCTTCCACTACCACTACTTTCTCTCCTTCTTCTTCTTCATTTTCTACTTCCTCTTCCTCTACTTCTTCTTTTCTTCTTCTTCTTCTTGTACTTCTTCTTCTTTGACTTCTTTCTTTTCTTCTTCTTTTTCTTCTTCTACTTCATCTTCTTCTTATTCTTCATCTTCCTCTTGTTCATATTCTTCTTCATCTTCTTCTTCATCTTCATCTTCTACTTTTTCTTCTTCTTCTTCTTCTTCTTCTTCTTGTTTGTCTTCATCTTCTTCTTCTTCTTCTCTTCTTCATCTTCTTCTTCTTCTTCTTCTTATTCTTCTTCTCATCTTCTTCTTCTTGTTCTTCCTCTCCTCCTCCTCCTCCTCCTCCTACTTCTTCCTCTTCTCTTTCTTTTTCTTCATCTTCTACTCAACTTCTTCTTGATCTCCTTCTTCTTCTTCTTCTTCTTCTTCTTCTTCTACTTGTTCTTCTTCTTCTTCTTTACCTTTTTCTTCTACTTCCTCTTGTTCTTCTTCTTCTTCTTGTTCTTCTTCTTGCTCTTTCTTGTTCATCCTCTTCTTCTTCTTCTTCTTCATAATCATCATCTTCTTCTTCTTCTTCTTCCACTTCTTCTTTTTCTTATTATTATTCTATTACTTTTTCTTTTCCTTAATCTTTTTCTTCTTCCTCTTCTCCTTTTACTACTCCTTTTTCTTCTTCTTATTCTCCTTCTTATTCTTTTTTTTTTCTTCTTCTTCATCTTTCACTTCTTCTTCTTCTTCTTCTTCTTCGTCTTCGCCTTCTTCTTTTTCTTGTTCTTATCCTCCTTTTTCTTCTTTTTCTCCTTCTCCTACTTCTTGTTCTCCATCTTCCTCCTATTCTACATCTTCTTCTTCTTTTACTTCTCCTTCTTCTTCATCTTGTTCTTCTTCTAGTTCTTCTTATTCTTCTACTTCTTCTTCGTCTTCTTCTTCCCCTTCTTCTTCCTCTTTTTCTTGGTGTTCATCTTCTTTTTCTTCATCTTCTTCTTCTTTTTCTTTTTCATTTTCTCCTTCCTCTTCATCATCATCCTCACCTTCTTCTTTGTCTACTTCTTTTTCCTCTTCTTCTTCCCCTTCTTCTTCTTCTTCTTCTTCTTCTTCTTCATAATCTTTTTTCTTTTTCTTCATCATCAATATCTTCTTCTTCTTCTTCCTCCTGTTCTTCTTGTTCTTCCTATTCTTCTTCCCTTACATTTTCTTGTTCATCATCATCTTCATCTTTTTCTTATTCTTCTGCATCTGCTTCGTCTTCGTCTTCCTCTTCTTCTTCTTCCTCTTCCTCTTCCTTCTTTACTGCTTCTTCTTCTTCCTCCTATTCTTCTTAGTTTTATTCTTTTTCTTAATCTTCTTCTCATACATTTTCTTCTTCATCATCTTTTTTCCACATCCTCTCCTTCATCCTCTTCTTCTCCTCCTCCTTCTTCATTGCCTCCTTCTTCTCCATATTCTTCTTCATCATCTTCCTGTCCTTCATCTTCTTCTCCTTCTTCTTCTTTTTCTTCTTCTTGTACTTCTTCTTCTTCTTCTTCTTCTTCTTTTGTCTTCTTCTTCTTCTTCCTCTTCTTCTCGTTTTTCTTGTTTTTCTTCTTTTTATCCTGCTTCTCCTTCTCCTTCTTCTACTTCTTCTTCATCTTCTTCTTATTCTACCTCTTCGTCTTGTTCTTCTTCTATTGTTTATTATTATTATTATTAATCTTTTTCATCTTTTTCTTCTTCTTCTTCCCCTTCTTTTTCTTCTTCAACTTTATCTTCTTCTTCTTCTTCTCCTTCCACTTCTTCTTCTTTCCTTCTTCTTCTTCTTCTTCTTCTTCCTTCGCCTCTTCTTCTTCTTCTTAATCTCCTTCTTCTTCTTCTTCTTCTCTTATCTCTTCTTCTTCATCTTCTCCTATTTCTTCTTCCTCTTCTCCTTCTTCTAGTTCTTCTTCTTCTTCTTCCACTTCTCCTTATCCTTCTTCTTTTTCTTCTTCTTCTTCTTCCACTTCTTCTTTATTTGTTCTTCTTCTTCTTCTTCTTCTTCTTCTTGTTTTCCTTCTTTCTCTTCTTCTTCATCACTATAATCATCATCATCATCAACATCAACATCATCATCATCTTCTTCTTCTTCTTCTTCTTCTTCTTCTTCTAGTTCTTCCTCTGCTTCTTCTTCCCCTTCTTCTTTTTCTTCGTTTTGTTCTTCTACTTTTTCTTCTCTTCACCATTTTCTACTTCTTCCTCTTCTTCTTCTTCTTCGTCTTCCTCTTCTGCTTATTCTTCCTTTTCTTCTTATTCTTCTTCTTCTTTGTCTTCTTCTTCTTCTTCACCTTCATCATCATCATCATCTTCATCTTCTTCCTCTTCTTCTTCTTCTTCTTCTTCTTTGTCTTCTTCTTCTTCTTCACCATTATCATCATCATCATCATCATCTTCTTCTACTTCTTCTACTACTACTACTTCTACTTCTTCCTCCTCTTCTTCTATCTCTTCTTCTTTTCTTCTTATTGTTCTATTTTTTTGCCTTTTCTTCAAGTTTTTCTTCTTCTTCTTCTCCTTCTCCTGCTTCTTCAACTTCTTCTTCTTCTCTTTCTGCTTCTTCTTCTTCTTCTTCTTCTTCTTCTTCTCCTTCTTCTTCTTCTTCTTTTACCTCCTCTTCTACTTTTTCTTTTTCTTTTTTCTTCTTCTCCTTCATCTTCTTGTTCTTCTTCTTTATCCTTTTCTTCTGGTTATCCTTCTTCCTCATCTTCTTCATCTTATTCTTCTTCCTCATACTTCTCCTCTTCATCATCTTCGTGTTTTTCTTCAACTTCTTGTTTTGCTTCTCCTTCTTCTTCTTCTTCTTCTTCGTATTATGATTCTTCTTCTTTTTATTCTCGTTTTACTTCTTTTGCCTCTTCTTGTTCCTCTTCTTCTTCTTCTTCTTCTTCTTCTTCTCCTCCTCCTCCTCCTTCTCATTCTTCTTCTACTTCTTAAACTTTTTCTTCGAAATCTCCCTCTCCTCCTTCTTCTTCTTCTTCTTCTTTTTCTTCTACTTTTTCTTCTTGTTCCTCTCCTTCTTCTTCTTCTTCTTCTTCTTCTTCCTCCTCCTCTTCTTCTTGCTCTTCTTCTTCTTCAACATCATCATCTTCTTCTTCTTCCTCCTCCTCCTCTTGTTCTTCTCTTCTTCTTCTTCTTCTTCTTCCACTTCAACATCTTCTTCTTCTCATTCTTCTTCTTCTACTACTTCTTCCTCTTCTTCTTGTTCTTCTTCTTCTTCTTCTTCTTCTTCTTCTTCTTCTTCTTCTTCCTTTTCTTCTTCTTTTTCGTCTTCTTATTCTTATTCTTATTCTTCATTTTCTTCTTCTCCTTCTTCTTCTTCTTCTTCGTCTTCTTCTTCTTCTTCTTCTATTCTTCTTCTTTTTCATCTTCTTCCTTTTCATCTTCATCTTCTCCTTCTTCATTTTCTTCTTCTCCTCCTCCTCCTCCTTCTTCCACTTCTTCTCCATCTTTTTCTTCATCTTCTACTTCTACTTCTTGATCATCTTCTTCTTCTTCTTCCTCTTCTTATCTTCTTCTTCTTCTTCTTCTTCTTCTTCTTCTCCTACTTCTACTTCTTATTCTTCTTCGTCTTCTTCTTCTTTGTCTTCTTCTTCTTCCTCTTTTTGTTCTACTCCTTCGCTTCTTCCTATTCTATTTCTTCCTTTATTTCTGCTACTTTCTCTTCTTCTTCACCTTTGTCTTCTTCTTCTTCTTCTACTTCTTCAACAACATCATCATCATCATCTTGTTTTTCTTCTTCTTCTTCTTCTTTTACTACTTCATTCTCTTCTTCTTTCTCTTCTTCTCTTCTTCTTATTATTCTGTTACTTTTGCTTCTTCTTCTTCTCCTCCTTCTTTTTCTTATTCTTCTTCTCCTCTTCTTCTCCTCGACCACCTCATCCTTCTTCTTGTTCTTCTTCTTCTTCTTCTTTTTCTTCTTTATCTTCCTCTTCTTCTTCTTCTTCTTCTTCTTCTTCTACTTCGTATACCTCTTCATCTTCTTCATTTTCTTTTCCTGTATCATCTTCTTCTTCTTCTTCTTCTTCTTCTTTGTCTTCTTCTTCAACCTCCTCTTCTTCTTGGTCTCCTTCTTCTTCTTCTTCTTCTTCTTCTTCATATTTTGCTTCTGCTTCATCTTCTTCTTCTTCTTTTTCTTCCAATTCCTCTTCATCTTCTTATTCTACTTCACTTTCTTCTTATTCTCCTTCTTCTTCTTCTTCTTCTTAATCTCCCTCTCCTCCTCCTTCTCCTTCTTCATCATGTTCTTCATCCTTCTCTTATTCTATTTTTTAATTTTATTATTGTTATTATTATTCATCATCTTATTCTCCTAGTTCTTTGTCTTCTTTTTCTTCTTTTTCATGTTCTTATTCTTCTTCTTCCTCTTTTTCATCTACTTCTAATTCTGCTTCTTCTTCTTCTTTTATTACTTCATTCTCTTCTTCTTTCTCTTCTTCTATTCTTCTTATTGTTCTATTACTTTTGCTTCTTCTTCTTCTCCGCCTCCTTTTTCTTATTCTTCTTCTCCTCTTCTTCTCCTCGACCACCTCATCCTTCTTCTTGTTCTTGTTCTTCTTCTTTTTCTTCTTTATCTTCCTCTTCTTCTTCTTCTTCTTCTTCTTCTACTTCCTATACCTCTTCATCTTCTTCATTTTCTTTTCCTGTATCGCTTTTTCTTCTTCATCGTCTTGTTCTTCTTCTTCTTCTTCTTCTTTGTCTTCTTCTTCAACCTCCTCTTCTTCTTGGTCTCCTTCTTCTTCTTCTTCTTCATATTTTGCTTCTGCTTCATCTTCTTCTTCTCTGTCTCCTTCTTCTTCTTCTTTTTCTTCCTCTTCCTCTTCATCTTCTTATTCTACTTCTCTTTCTTCTTATTCTCCTTCTTCTTCTTCTTCTTCTTAATCTCCCTCTCCTCCTCCTTCTCCTTCTTCATCATGTTCTTCATCCTTCTCTTATTCTATTTTTTAATTTTATTCTTCTTCTTCTAATTTTATTATTGTTGTTATTATTCATCATCTTATTCTCCTAGTTCTTTGTCTTCTTTTTCTTCTTTTTCATGTTCTTATTCTTCTTCTTCTTTTTTTTCATCTACTTCTAATTCTGCTTCTTCTTCAACTTCTTCTTCAACTTCTTCTTCTTCTTCTTCTTCTTCTTCTTCCTCTACTTCTTCCACTTCTACTTCTTTATTTTCTAATTAACTTTCCTCTTCTTCATCTTCATCTTCGTCTTCTTCTTCTTTTTCTTCTTCATCTTCTCCTTCTTCATCTTCTTCATCTTCTTCTTCTTCTACTTCTTGTTCTTTTGCTTCTTTCTCCTCTTCTTCTTCCCCTTCCTCTTCTTCTTCTTAATAATTTTCTTCTTCTTTATCATTATCATCTTCTTCTTCTTCTTCCTATTCTTCTTGTTATTCCTCTTCCGCTTCTTCTACTTTTTCTTCTTCTTTTTTTTTATTCTTTTGCTTCTTCTTTTTCCTCGTTTTCTTCTTCCTTTTCTTCTTTTTCTTCTTCTTCTTCACATACATTTTCATCTTCTTTCCTATTTTTTCTTCATCTACTCCTTCTTCTTCTTCTTCTTCTTCTGTTCCTGCTGCTTCTTCTTCTTCTTCTTTCTCTTCTTCTTCTTGTTATTCTTCTTCTTCTTATTCTTCTCCTTCTTCTTCTTCATCATCTTCATGTCCTTCATCTTCTTTGCCTTCTTCTTCTTCTAATTCTGGTTCTTCTTCTTCTTCTTCTTCTTCTTTTTGTTCTTTTTATCTTACTTCTCCTTCTCCTTCTTCCACTTCTTCTTCATCTTCTTCATATTCTAATTCTTTCTTTTGCTTCTTTTTCTTCTCCTTCTTCTTTTTCTTCTTCTTCTTCTCGTTCTCCTTCCTCTTCTTCTTCTTCTTTCTCTTCTTCTTCTTCTTTTTCTTCTTCTTCTTCTTGTTCTTCTTCTTCTACTACTACTACTACAACTATTGATTCTGATTGATCGGAACCACACGATTCTAACAGTAGATCTAATAATTTCACTAGGTCAACTGATTCGGATTCATTGGAATCATCCGATTTCTTGAAATGTTTAGCCTATTTTTTGAAATTCATATATCATTAATTATTGTATGAATATACCCGTGCCAATGTCAGAGTTAGTATCCACAATGGTTCTGAAAGAATATCTAAAAGGGTGAATTTTAGATATTTGCACCCTGTCAAAGTAAGTAACTGTGGCATATATTTTTGGAATAGATTCCATTTTGAGAAATTTTAAAAAGCACATTGTATGTGAAGAAGTTGACCATTGTCATGGCAGTAGCCAGAAAGAAATGTTAGGAACGAGAATTGTTGAAACTATCTTATTGAAAGATCAGTCGACCAAAATAACGATGAGCTGCTATGATGTTATAGGTTCTTCTTCTTGACCAAATCTGTAACCTTCATTAGTTGATTTAGGTTTTCATAAGGTTGATCCTAAGCCGCCATTTAGTTCTTGGAAGTAAATGCCCAATATCCAAGTGGGCTCACAAATGATTTATTTGATATTATGGATGATTGGTTACGAAGGGACCATTCTGTTTTTGTGGGATGGTCTAACATATTGCTCTTTCCTTCTACTTATTTCGCTTGGGATATGGGGGAGGGAAAAAAATAAGGGAAGAAATAAGCCTAATGCTCATGATTTTAATAGTCACACCAATGATTTCGATGACATATCTCAAAAAGTCTTTAGCACTCAACACATTCTTTGTTGCTACTATGGGGCCATGAGGCACACAAGCAAGTGTGGACGAAGCAGAAGTGGGAACGTCGGGGTTCAAAAATGAGTTTTATTTTGATAAGGGCTAAAAACAAATCACTTATTTTGGCTTTTTCTTTTCACCCTATATTGTAGTGTGGATCATGCAAAACTTTGTATAAGATAATGGTTCAGTAATTGAAAAATTAGATTATTTCGGAATGTACAAATCAAGTCCACCTCATAGACATTCATAAACTGCAATGGAGATGGGCCCTCATGTCGATCCAAATGAATCAGCCCATCTTTGCCTGCTAGGTAAGAGGATAGCAAGGATCTGTCAATTATGTTATGGTCGGAGTCCTTATGTTTATAGAGTATCAGCATTCACAAATGAAAATAGGAGATGTTAAACTATGAGTCCCTTATATTGAGATCATGGTTCAATTCGAATTACAATTAGAATTTGCAGTTTTTTTAATAATATGGGGAATGGAAGCAAAAATTCCCTTTGGTCCTCCGAGGCTTATGCCTTTTTCAATCCATTCGTAGATGGTCACTGTGACCCCCTTTATAAGAGGGCACCCTTTCTCCCAAAGTTACGAAGCTATTTTGCCG